>JASSRZ010034117.1:10000-30903 GCA_032164315.1 Malacoctenus gilli | reverse complement strand
CCCCCACATGTGTCCCATTCAGTTCCCAAGGTGAAGCGATTGATGCCGAGTGGTGACCACTGAGTCATATAAGCCACCCAGAAGCCTTTATTTTCAAGCGGGAGTCACAGCCCGACAAGCATGTGAGACCTAAATGGGACGGCCTTCTTCCTCTCATCTCCCTAAAAGTCAGCCTCACCCCATTAGGACACGCTGACCCCAGCCCTCGCCTCTTCAAACACACACACACACACACACACACACACACACACACGCATCCCTTTTCACACTGCTGATCATGGCCTTCTGCGCGATCCCCGAAGTCCAATCGCTAGCGTGGCTCCGGGTCGCGATGGGGTCGCGGCACCTTGACATTGCGGTGGGTGACGGGGAAAGGAGGCCAGGGGGAGGGAGGGAGGCAAGGGGGTGGGGGGCAGGCCCAGCCACCGCAGAGAGAGACCTTTCAAGTCTCACCTGAAGGAGAGGGAGGAGAAAGACGCAGGAAGTGTCCCGGTAATTTGTCCCCCGTCACACATTGTTTGCATGGAGTCATTAGGGACCATTTAGGTTTTTCGCCTTGAAGGGAAGACGCCCGGGAATGTGGGTGCAGGCGCTTCATTGCAGGGGAAGGAATGGGGGGGGGGCTGTGGGAATGAAAGGGGGGCGAAAATTAAAGCGTTGCCCCTTCGACGGATCTTCCCCGCACATGTGGAGCATTTACTTTTTTTGAAGGTTTCCATTAGCCTCAGTTGCCTCGTTGGGATTAATGACGATTCGCAGCGTCTCAGGCCAGCAGGGAGTCCGGCGCTGTCCAAGAACACAACAGTTTGCGGGCTCTCCTGCTGCTCGTCGCGAACACGTGCAAAAAGCTTTATGTGACTACATGCATTTTGCAGTCTTCACGAAACTATTCATACTTGGAAGAAGTCCTTGGGACGTTGCTTCTCGCGCGGGGGAACTGCCAAGACGTGTCACGGCGCTGCGACCGAAGAACAATCACCCGACGGTCGTCAGTTTTTGGCCCGCGCTTGACAGATAAATGTCAACTCCCTTGGACGAGCGGAGCTAATCAAAAAGTCTTGTTTCTGTTCACAGACTCTAGCTGAACAATATGAGTGCTTTAATGACATAATAGGCCTTCAGAGCTGGGTGGACTTGCACTGAAAGTTTGGGAAGTAACATGATGTAAGTGTTTTTTTGTCAGCTCTTTAAGCCCTTCTTTTTTTTTTTCGCCCCTCCTCCCTGAATCGAATGACCCCCATTACTGCTTCTTCTTGGATAGCCGCCATGATCAAATTAAGGCTCCTGCTTGTTTGTAATATAGCCTTAAATTGCTAAGAGACTCGCACGCCGGCTGACGAGTTCTACTCATTCACGCCGAAACGTGTGATTCTTTAAAGGGGGTTATTGGAAACACCTCCGCACACCCCGCTGGGTTTAAACAGACCCCGGACCCTCGTAGACGCTGCTAATGAAGTGAGAGCCCAAAGTCAATTAGAAATTAGCCTAAAAACAGCTTTGCCGAGGTGATGATGTCGAATCAAAAGGACGCCGAGGCCCACCGGGAGTGTGACCTGCGCTCACCCGCCTAATTTGATGAGGACTTTGATTTCGGGGCAAGTTGGAGGTGAGAACTACTAAGTGAGTGAAACCAAAACCTGTCAAGCTCACATTTATTTGATTACTGGGCTGCCTGAAAAAACAAAGCCCTCCTTGAGGTGCAACTGGTCCTGTGTAAGCCCCTGGTCATGGCACTTCTTCCGTTTGGTCTCATCTTGTGCAGTTTGCCCTGATTTCAGGACTTCAAAACGACGGCCAACTTTCATTTACGGTAATGAAAATCCACCAGACAGAAAGTCCTTTTTAGACTTTGATTTCGTACCTGAGAGAAAGAGTGGAAATGACAGTGAATACAATTGCTTGCAACCAATTCAAGAGTCTCAATGTACACTGTGATCACTGTAGGATTCAGTTGTACATATTTGCTCAACAACTGAACTCTGCGAGCGTCTGTTGATGTTTGCATGCATGCAAAGCTGCACGGACTCTTTGTACAGCGAGCAGGTTGACTGCACACGACACTCATTCGGGGTGTCGCCCCGACAGCTACGACTCCAGCCGTCGTTTCAGTTTGTTGTCATCTTTCCCTTTGAGGGTTGACCAAAACTATTTGAATACGCACAGCAACATAAAGGACATCTATGGGGGCGGAGTCAGCCGGGGTTGGTCAGAAATGAAATCCGGATTTTTATCTTCTGCATCAATGCCGAGACAGAAACAAGAAGTCCTGCTGGCCGATTAGCTATTGGCTTCGCTCGACCACTGCGTACATGTGAATATCACTGAAGTGTGACGCTGCTCATTACAGAGAGAAAGCTACTCTGTCAGTCTCACAGGGTGGTGTCTGGTCTGTGGCCCCGAAGAGAGACTTGTTCTTTTCGTATTCGTTCAACTGAACTTCGCATTGTTCGTGCAGCCATCGCGGCTAATTGTGTCTGCGGATTTGGGGAGTTGGGTTCCTTTGTGCGTTGCATCTGGCCAAGCAAGAAAAACAGGCTCGCTCACTATTTCAGTGTTTGAATACAAAACGTTCGAGCTGCATCACAATTCAAGACTCGAGCAGTGGGATAATAAAACCCCAACCTGAGCCCAGGTTTCTGTTTCACATTGTTGAGTCGACTTCAGACCCTTGCGCGCAGGTCCGCGTAACAATTGGAGCCCCACAATGCGTTCTGGTGAAGAGCAGCTGCTGCCAGTCAGGAAAGCGGGCCGAGCGGCTGGAGTGGAGTTTCTTCTTGAGCTGCCTGGGCTGCCTGTAAGCTCGCCTGAACCTGCAGTTCCACTCATCCTAATCGCTGAGCCCAATCCATTCCCCTGTCTAGCACCTCTTCAGAGCCCGCTCGCTCCTTTGTTCTGACAATACACAAACGACCATTCAAATGGAGGGACTCTGTAATCAGTGAAATACTAGCCTCTGGGCTTTGTAGGTACAAAAAAAGAAAGGGAGGGAGGGAGAGAGAGAGAGAGAGAGAGAGAGAGAGAGAAAGAAAGAGAGGGAGAGCGCTGCACAGAAAGAGAACTGCGAGAGAAAATCCATCCATGACCAATCAACTCTAACTACCTGCCTGGGTTTTTAGCTGCAGATGTTATTTAGCGAAAGAGAGGGGGGGGGGTAAAAATGTGCCCGTTCCAGATGTAAGATGTACAAAGGGGAAGGCAGGCTGGTACCTCCACCCACAGAAAGAGAAGGCAGAAGGCTGGACCCTTCCACACCCATCTATCTTTGATAGGGCTGGTGTTTTTCCTGGTGCCTACGCAATTTCCTTCAAACAAATATGCGACGCGTTGCGTCAGCTAGCGCCGGAATGGAAGATAAAAACATGAAAGATGATGGATGCGTCTGAACACGGGAACCTCGCTTCAGCAGTGGCTTTTTTTTGCATCAAGAATGCCATTCACACTTTTAACGCAGCGGTGGATTGAATCTGTCATTGAGAAACTCAAGAAAATGCAACGCAATAAACTTTGAGATGTAACGTCCACAAACTTGGAGGATTCGACCCTTTAGTTTTGATGCTCTTGATGCACGACGAAGGAAAGAGTAAAAGACGCTAGATGTGCATAAAAGTTGGCTCATTTCTTTAAGATGAATGAGTGTGACTGATTGTGACTGGTTCAGTTCGGTGCGCCCATCCATTGGACAACCAGCAGATTCAAATCGGCGACAGTCGCCTTTATTGGCTCTTGAAAACCTTCGCTTCATTCAAAGCAGGCTGAGGAAACCCGGTCGCGGACGCGGGAGGTGAAACGAGATCAGACGGCCTCGCGAGCGGCGCGTCAGACGTGAAGAGCTTAGGGGGCTGAAGTCATTACAGATATCAGCTTTCTGATGCTTCGGGACTGACAAATTGCCTTGTTGAACTACACTATTCTGAGTGAGGCATGTCTGTCAAACAGGTGATAAAAGTGCTGCCTCAGGCGGCCGTCGGACTGATCTTGGACAGATAAGTGTGAAACGCGAATGATAATTCGGGGATGTGAACCACATATTCTGGTGTTGCTTTGAAATTTGAAGTCACTTTCAGACTTTTTCTCTTTCTTCACCATCAGCACATCTCAGAGTTTAATCCTCAGGCGTTTGTTCCTTGATTCAGGTTTTGGCTTTGATTCAGATTACATCCTGTATAACCTGACTGTTGTCTGTAACGAGTCCTTCATCCCGACACCAGGGTGATCAACACAGAGTTCCGTATGCAGTTATGAACAAACTCATCATTTAATAAACAGCCAGCTCTCCATCCTTTCACCAACTTCCCACTGCTTCCTCTTTTTTATATCCTTCTTTACATTGTTGACTTTAAAACTGTGTTTCACCTCAGAGTTGAATATCAAGGCAGCGAGGCAGCTAAGGAGATCTTTGTGTGCTTAGAGTTGAGCCAGGCAAACCTGTGCCTGCAAAGATGCTGGTTCAAGTCCCCGGACCGTCAAGAGATTAAGGTGAGGAAAGTGAAAGCGCCGCTCTCAGTATCCGAAGGTTAAACGCAGGGAAGAAATCTCCACACGGAGATCCAGGGAGTGTAACTGAACTTTCAGAGGACGAACCGACGTGACCACAGTCCCACACGGCGCCGTGCGGATCTGGCTCAACGACATGCCAGTGGTGTGGAGTTAATTGTCTTTGCTTCAAAAGAAAAAAGAAAAACTGGCCCGCCGAGTGCAATTACGCAACGATCGGCACGACGCCACCTTCACTTGGTGCCGTTCGAAAACACACGCCAAAAGGCAGCCGGGAGAGGTTTTCCTGTCAGTGAACTCCTGTGAGAAGGTGCTGCGTCCGTCCTCCAGTGGTGCAAAGTCCAATTAGGAAAAGGCAAAACTACAAAACACAATAAAAAGCCGAGCACAAACAGACCACGTGTTGCTTTCATGACCGACCCCCATCTGCACCCGGACCAGTGTGTGAACCAGGAGGGTCCAGTCATACATGGAGCTGCCAGCAGGATGAAGTCTCCGTCCTAATTCTGGCAAAAGCACATTCAGGATTTCTTTCCGCTACCATCCAGCAACTCTCCCACATCTTGAGTCATCCTGGCAGCGCTCCCATGAAGGTCACACTTTCTTCCACGTCTTCCTCAAACTTTTCACACATTTCCCTCAATTTTGTTTTTCTATAAATTCTTGAAAAAAAAAGGAGAGTTTCTGTGTAATTACATGGTTGACTGAGACAAATCTGGCACATAGCGGCTTCTTAACACCAGTCTGGATGGGCCGAACTTGGCTCATCTGAATCCTCTCGTCTTTCCCGGGAAGCGGTTAAAGGCCGTGTGAAGCGTTCGGCTCTCACACTGAGTGTCCCAGTCCTGTCAAAAATACCATACCATGAACAGGGAGTGTGACGTATACTTGTGCCTCCTTAGTGTCAAATTAAGGGGAGTCATTCCAGGCCGAGTGACAGTCCCAAACTATCCACCCTTCGGTCTGTTTATTCCCCAGTCATAAACTCGTTTCATTACCAACGAAACAAGAAGCTACTTTCGCTATCAAAAGATAAAAAAAACAGACGAGATGTGCAAAAATCATATTTTTTTCCTTGTGAGGAAGAAGTTTGACATATTTTACAAGTTTGCTTAAAATAACAGGAACCTCGCAAAAAAAAGTAGTAATCCGGAGATTGATCCTTGTGGGACTCCACACAGAAACACTATCACAAATGACAAAATATTCTGTGTAAGCAGAGTCGGTCCAGACAAGAAGACAGACCACGCTCCTCGATCCACTGCTGTACATTCATATAGTTACAATAGCTCATTTCAAAATCGGTTGTCGTGACATCACCGTTATCAAACTTTGTTTTAGTCGTCGTCTCTGTCTTCGTCCGAGTCAAAGCCTCAGTGGACCAAGTGCTGCATGCGCAGGAAAGCCAAAAGTCTGATCCAGTCAAGCTATGCTGATACATGCAGCTAAAGCTCAGCTATCAGCTGCATTACATCGGTGTGTTGGACGAGCTGTGGATCGTCCAATATCAGACGAGTTAAGCGACTAACTGGATTTTCTCGAGCTGCCTGTGACTGAGGCAGCAATAGTGATCAAGAAGTCATTTTTGGGTGCTTGCACAACAGCATTCGTGGTCACGTGTTATGTAATTTCTTTAATTTTCCTAATGGTGGAATCAATTCGATATGCACATCTATCGAAACTCTTACAAAAAAATCAGCATATGTCGGAATACTTAGTTTTGTTGAAGTCAAGATAAACTGGAAGGATAAAAGCCAGATAAAAAAAGAAGAAATAAAAAAGGAAACAGAACTCTTAAATCGTGGGCCCTGCCTCAGCTCTGTGAGCGGTGGAGGTGGAGGTGGAGGTGGGACAGAAGACCACAGAGTGACGTCTGGGCAGCTCTCCTCTCACAATGCCCGAGCCCTCAAATTCCTCCAGATCCGAGGCGAGCAAACTCTCAGAAGCCTCTTCACTGCATTAGGGGGGGAAAAAAGCTCCCAGTTTGTGGGCAGAGGAATGCAGCTCACATCTTTGCCATAGCAGCCGAAGAGGTAATGCGCTCGCGTGTTGGCGCTTGTCGAGGTGAGCGCACCTCCCTCTCCCTGTATTAATAACCGCGTGTCCTATTGCTGTATCAACTGAGCCGCGTTTTACTGGGCCTGCGCTTCTTTTTTTTGTTGCTTACGGGAACACAGATGATGAACTCCCCCACCTCTTCCTCTTATTCACACAATTGCCTCCCCCTTGATGACTGTTTCGGCGAATCTCCGAGAGAACAATCCTCATGCAACAGCCCCCCTCCAACCCCACCCTGCCACCCCACCCCTGTCATCCCCAAAGGTTCGCTCGCTCCAAGCCTCGAAACCTTGTGCAAAAGCTGTGTCGCTTCTGCTTGATAAAAAAAAACAACAACTCCATCCGTAAAACGAGGATCCAGACACAAGAAAGAAAGACTGTTTTAGTTAAAAATAGCTCCGTGTAGCTCTCCGAGAAGTCAATAACAACGCCGCAGAGTTCACAAATCCTGACAGGCAAAAAGCTGAGTGAGAAAAAAAAATGTTTATATAAGCGCATCATCCTTGACAATTGACTTATACATAGAAGGAATTGTTATTAAGATACAGTCAACTGTCAAAATGGTGCCGTGAAAGAGAGAAAATCACTGGTGATGACAATGATGGCTTCCTTTCTGTCTAATATAAACATACCAGCATGATCACTTTTTCCCCCGGGGCAAAGTCATTGTTCCATTTTGAAAGCTCTCGCTGAATGCTTGAAATGTTCCCTTGATATTCTTTCCCTCCGCTCGTTTATTTGCTTGTATCCAGGTGATGTGCCAACCTGTCACATCAAGCACAGGCGGCCTTATTTCCTCGGAGCAAAGGTCAAAACAATCGTCACGGGAGGAAGAGAAGGGTGTGTGTGTCTGTGTGTGTCTGTGTCTGTGTGCATGTGTGCGTGCGTGCGCGTGTTTGTGCGCGCATGGGCTGGGGAGTGGGGGGGGTGGGAGGAGGATGAGGCTTCGCACTCGGTAGTTTTTGTTTGACATGTTTTAGAGTACAAACTATCTGCGGGAACAGATGTGTTGGGAACAAGCTCAGTCAAACATGTCTGTGACAGACAATCTGAACTTGTCATGAAATTTCAGGGAGATTCATTGAATTTGATGGAAACACACACATACGCACGCACGCAGAGTTTTACAAGTCTGACTTTCAAAGCAAACGCAGAGACCGACCGAATCATTTCACAATCACATATTTTGTAATTCGAATAAAATCCAGCTGTTTGTTTCTCCTTTTGATACACAAAAGCTAAACAACATCCTTTCTTTTTAAAAAAAAACTTTGTTCTTGTATCCAAACAATATTACATCATTCTGCTAATAAAAAGAAATTACATTAAAAACACACACACACACACACACACACACACACACACACACACACACACACACACACACACACACACACACCCTATGATATATTTCGGGGCCACTGGGGGCCGCCAAAGAGCCCGCCGACTGGTGCAGCTCAAAAACATTCCTTTTCAGCACATCTGCATGCTCTGCTTTTAAAAGACAAACTCTGGGGCTGCTTTTCAATTTCATCCTAATAACCACGCTCCTTCCAAGTTACAGTACTGACCGCATGTCTCAACCGCAGAAGTATTACACTAGTATGTGAGCGCGGGGCGAGAACACCTGTTGTTGTGCACGGAGGCTTTCTCGCCCCCAAACTCGACGCACAGATGTCTGTAAAATCGCACATCCTCTAAGGATGATGAGATAAAAAGAGAGGGTGGAAATGTACATGCCTGCAGAGACACGACCTTGCGCTTCTCCCCACCACAGATGGGGAGAGGAAGCCTTGTCCTCAGTTCAGAGTCCTGCAGGTTGAAAGCTCAGCCGCTGACGGCTGATCTCGCTGGACCTGCGGCGAGTCGGGCGGTGTCGGATGAAGAACCTCATTTCAAATAGAGGAGGTCAGCTGGAGGACTTTCTGGTAAATGAAATAAATAAAGGAGTTATCGAGTTAAGTAATTAATGAATTGATTGTACGATCTCAAGTTGAAGTCTTTCTTTGTGATCTAGTTGATTCAGTTTCTTGATCGTTTCACTCACTAAGCATGGCTACTGCCTCTAGTGTTATTTTGAGGAAGATGCTCTATGATCTAGATGTTAGCTGTTTGAAAAAAACTAAAGAAAAAAACTAAAGTTGGCAAAGAGTGAGAAAAAAGAGACAAAACACTTAAAACAACTCATCAACAGGCTGAAAGTGCTGAAAAGAGAAGTTGTCTTTGATTTTAGCCTCAACTCAGATACAATCTGCTCAGTTTTGGTCAACATACATTGAAATGGGGGTCTTGCCAGAAACGTGGGTGGGGTCACGATAGCCACAAAACCTGAAATACAGGTGAGGTTGTTTTTACAAAACACCACCAAACACAATGCAAAAATTGAGGCCACTCAACAAACAGATGTACGAAATAGTCGGGCTCAGCTCAAAGCTACAAACAGTCTAACTGCAGTCGGACGAAGCCGAGAATTTGATTCTCTCAAGCGTTGTGGAAACACACAGCAGGTCCTGTCACTGTCCGCTAATGGAAACACCTGTGAAACAAGTGTGGATACAAGAGAAAGCGAATCTTTTATTCACAGGTCTACATCTTACAGTTAAAACTCAGACTCAGTTAAGCAGTGTAGAATACTGAGGTGTTTTTCTTGTGAAGAAGAGTCTAGTAAAATAGTCACTGTCGGGACAGCTACGTTGGCCAACACAAAACTTGACAGCTCTTCATCGACAGCCAAAGTGACAATCTCATCCCAGTGCTGTTTTCTCAGTTGCTTGTGCGTCACTACACAAAGTACAGCATGTGACAGTGTGACAACCCATTACACAGCTCACGGCATACGACTGGATTTGGCTCTGACGTGGCGACACCGACCGCAGTCGTCAGCTCCGCTCGCCGTCTCTGCTCGCAGCTCTCCAAGCTGCAGCTGCGAGAGGACAGGCTCGGCTGCCGGCGAGCCGAGCGCTTATAGTCAGGCCGACGGTCGCGCTCGTGTTCCCCCCGGGGCGAGTTTCAAGAGCGGCGCAGGGATGAGGTTGCATAATCGCCGTGCCTCCGGTTCACGGAACGGGGAGCCCGCTGGTTGAGAAAGACACGCCGACGCTTCCAACATGTCTGCCGAGCTCCAGCGTATGGAGTAACACTCTTGGCAGCGGCGGCGGCGATTGTATCGACTGGAAATTTGCAGCTCAATTGATGCTAGTTGCTACAAGTTTCACCAAAGGAGAGAGCGCCGAGACGCTGGCATGCGGGACTTTATTGTTTTCAAACTGCAAGGAAGACTTTGTGTTTTCAGGTTGTTGGGTACTTTTTGTTAAGCACATCTGAAGTTTTCTGAAGTACACACAAACAAAGTTTGGAAGATTTGTTCCCGCTGAGTGTTTCCGCAGATCCCAGATTGCAGATTCCGTCCATAAGCCGAAACATTTTGGCAAATAGCCTCCTGTCCAACGTGAATCATATGGACTAAGAAAACACTGATTTCAGGACCGTCTGGGGTTTAAAACATCCTCATACATTGTTAATGCAAACATGCAAACTTCGGAAAAGTTCCTGCCAGCCCCAAATTGCAGCCAGGATTTCCCGCCGAGAGGCAAACGTGCCAAACACGACAACGCTGAGCACCTATATGAGAGAGGGGATTATATTCGATTAATTTTGTGATTAATAGAACGAGTGTGCGAGAAAAGAAAGAGAAATGGTGTGAAGTATTCAGCGGGGTTGAAGCCAGGGTGCGAATAAGGCATGAGCAAACGATATTTTTGTCCGACGTCACGAGATTTATAGGCTAAATGTCCCTTTTTTCTCTGTTGCTCGGAGGTTTGCTCTGGAAGGTTCCTGACAACACTTCTCTGTTCGCGGGTCTTCTCGTTTCCGTCACAGTACAGTTGCAGCCAGATGTTTTCGAGATTAAACTGTATTATTAGTCATTTGTAGAACATGTTGTGACATCATGTGCTGGCTTGTATTACACAACGGCTTAATTATAACGATTAAATAAAAAGAAAAAAGGATATCATCGGCCTTTTTTCTCTTGTGGTTTTTACAACAGGCTCAACGTACGAGAACAGAGGACAGCTCAGATGTTTTCCGCCATTTTTTTTCTCTCCCTGAATTTCAGCCCGTTTAGAAAACAGTAATTTGTACAGATTGATGTCTGGTTCAGAGTTGTTTGCGTCTTTAGAAGTTGTTTTTTTTCCATTTTTGAACGTGCAAATTAAGTTTTGTTTGAGCTAAATTGCCCTTGAACACTACAAATGATTCACTGTAAATTAAAGCTGATTCAGTCACCCCCCACCCCCCTCTTTCTACACACAGAGGGGCTCCCGGGTTCATAAGGCAGATGGCTGAGCGAGCCGGTTTCGCAGGGGTCCGCCAATGCACCGGCGAACCAAACACACCTGTTCTCCTCAGAGCACGGATGCACTCGAAGGAGGAGGCCCTCACCGCGCTCCTTGTCCCGGATCGCGTGACACTCGGATTTTTAAGTAAAGGGCGATATTTCCCTAATGGCCAGGATGTGGCGTTTGGCCGTGCACATGTTGGCGACTGGTGCCTCGCGGTCCTCCGTGCGACGCACACCTGCTGCATTTCTCTGGAGTTGAACCTTGAACAAGGAAAAAACAGTAACTCAGACAGATCTTCATAGATTCCGTTTATTGGTGCAAAACAAGACTGAGAAGACTTTAAGGGCTTATTGTGGAATTGAGAACCATAAACAATTTTATTGAAGGGGCTTAGAGATACTGCGATCCTCTTCAAATATCTTGATGGCGGCATTGTGCCCTCATGTATGTTGTGTACCAACAAAGATGGTGAATGCTATGGAGACAACCAAGCGTGAGTATATTTGGCTTGGGGTGGTGTGTGTGGGCCAGCAGGGGACGACTAGGGGGTGGGGGCCATTTGTGCTTAAGCACAGTATGGAACAGTTAGCATGAGAATAGGTGCAAGCAAAAGGGGTGCTGCTTTCAATCCCACACGACCAAAGCGCCCTTGAGCAAGAAACTGATTCCCAAATCGAACCCAAAGGTATACAAGTTTCCAGCTGTTCTCTTTAGTAAAGTGGACTTAAAGTTTAAATGCGCTCTGGGATGGCTGAAAACCAAAAAAGTGTCCTATAAACCTTATCTACCAAATAAACGCTCTTCCTTTCTTTGGGCAATAAAGTAGTTGTTTTTCTTGGTAAGAAGATTGGTAGCTCAAGTCCGTCAATCTCTCCCTCTGCCTTCTGCCCGTAGATCTACACTTTTGTGTATATGCGTTGATGTGTGTGTGTGTGTGTGTGTGTGTGTTAATACCTCCAGGCTGGTTCAGTCAAACCCTGGACTGGAATTCAAGTCGACCACAAACGGGGGATTTCCACGTGCCGCTCTGTCGTCTCGTTCGGAATATAAAATCGTGCGTCATCCCGCGGCTGCATCCGCTAGCGTGTCCCACTTCCTCCAGGCTACGGCGCAAAAAAAAACTGTTCAGCTGGCAGTGAAGTAATGCTTGACTCACACTTCAGGTAAAAAAAAAAAAAAAAAAAAGGCCCTAATCAATTTATATCATTAAGGCTTTGAACTTCACTCCTGAACTTTACTGCCCCCTAGTGGTGACGAAGAAAAGGGACAACGATCGCGATTCAAAGCAAATGAACCATATTTAGAGTGAAGGTGCAGCACTTTTACGATCGTTTCACATTGTCACATCGTCAGCTATGTTGCGATTTGACCAATAAGTTGGAAATTACTCAAAGTTTGAATCTTCATGCAATTTAACAAAATATGAAAGCTTGTATATAAATAAAGTTTCTAAAAATTGCACAGGGACAATAAATTAAAATTAGGTGTGCACAACAAATCTAATGGTTGAGAAGACAGGGAATGTTTTCATTTGAAACTTGTTGGAATTTGCAAATTGGGATTGTCATGAAAAACTCACCAAATTGTTGAAGAAAATAAAAATTTGAAGAAATTTTGTTCCCGTACTGAAAGAACGAATCTGCGTATTTACAAGGGAAGTTAAAAATGTGGGGGTGAATTTCTCCATAAAATGAAGCACACCAGTGTTTTTGTCCAGGGTGAAATAAAACACTCCCACTCTGCAACTCAAAAGCAACTAGATCTATTTTATTCAGGTAAATGTTACAATTAGGCAAAGAAAAAGGAGAGAACCAGGGATGGACGAATCATCTCAGTGAGCCACAAACAGTCGTCATCAGCAGTCATGTCGAAGGTCGAACAGATAAAACAAAGCAACACATTTCTGCGGAACGCATCAACTTCTCACAAATAATAAAAAAATCAGACTTAAGGACGGGCGATGATGCGCTGAAAGTCCAACTCAGCACATTGCAGTTCAGTGTTCCGGCGGAAAAAATGCACCAGGACAACCTGAATAATTCAGTGGATGAACAAAAGAGTTAATGCAACAAAGTGTAATGCAAAAATTTAGTTATGCTGGTCTTAATGTTGGGTGTTCATTGTATTATGTGACAAAACAAAGTGATCAAAAACAATACAACAGCTGTGCAGAAGCAATGAAAGAGTGAAACGGGAGCTTCGAAAGAGGACCAACGTGTGAAAAACAAAGAACATGAGCGCAGGTCTGAACTGCACAGGACAAATCAAACACGATCACAAAGTAGAAATGTTGAGCTGCCGCATTTTTTCCGTAAAAGCGAGAGATTTATTTACAGAAAAGAAAGAAAGAGAAAAAACGTTCATCAGGCCGGACACGCTGGAAGCATCGCGGGCCGTAAACTAGTGCAAAAGCAACCGAAACGAAAACAGCGTTCGCAACCTGCTGCTACTGCGAACTCACTACTAAACCGATGGACGCGATCGTCCATGACTGAGGGTGAATTATCGTGGCGTTTTAGCACGAGGGAGTCAAGCTTTGCAGTCGAGCGATTTCCAGTGTCCTTGGGAGACGATTGGGACAAACCGACGGGGAGACACGCTCTTTGTCCGTCAAACGTTTGGCCCCTCGAAGGCATGACGCGGGATCATAAACACATTAGGAGCTCGGAGCGGCGGCGCGCTCTCCGTCACCACAGCACTGATATACATGAGTGCAACCAATTAGGGGTTAACTTCTTCATGTGGTTTCACTAAAGGTGATGTCACGTCACTTGAATGTGATTTTCTGATATCCACCTTATGATCATGTTGCGCTAAATGGGACAGCCTGTGTTAATCATACGCTTGTGATCTGTTTAGTGCGCTCGGCGGACGACGCAACACACTGAAAAGCGGCGCTCGTGCCAACTCGTAAATGCACTCCTGGAATTAATCTATTCACCTTGTTTACAACTTTGCGTCTGTAATGTATAATATGCTGGGGGAGGGGGGGGGGATTTTGCCGGGGCATCTGTGTTGGTTTTATGGAGCTCATAATACTCCAGACAATGTTTTGCGAAGGGCCCTTTTTTGCCACAGATGATTTTCAGCTGCAGTCGCCGTAATGAATACCTTCTCCACTTGTAACAGGTGTTAATGGTCTCGATATGAATTCATGATGTGTACTATTTGCAAGCTGCTAGTTAGGGCGACACTAATGCGGGGATAACGACATGTGTAAAGAAAGCGTTTAAGGGAACATTAGGGGTGACGCCGCTCTCGTCCCGGAACGCCAAAAAAGCTCGTCAGCTGCTCGTTGGATATGCGAGAGAGTCGGGACGGAGGCCGCGCAGTTTCTCGGCCCTTCTTTCGGAAATGAAACATGAAATGTTGACTCAGTTACACCAGTTCAGTGAGTTGCCATAAACACGCTCAAAATAAAGCTTCTCTCCAACAAAAAATTGTTGTTTCGATCCGCTGCTCAAACTGAAATATGACAGATAAAAAAAGACATCAGTGACAACTGTTTGCAAAACATACCTAAAGTCGAACCTACATGTCGGCTTGCAAGCATAAAATCTAAAATATTTGAGAATAAAAAAAACAGAGTAAGAAAACATCAACACGCATCTCGAAGGATGATGGGAAAAAAAACAACTAAAAACAAAACAATTCCAAACACTTTTGTATTCATACTGTTCAAATTCACACAGATTGGGACTTGGATTCGTCTCAGGTTACAGTAGAGATATTTAAAGGCACATTCTGCAATATCTCCTATTGCATTGTTGACTGGACAAAGACACAGTGTCACAGATGCAAAGCGCCTGAAATGAACCTCACGCAGCGGTAGCGACGCAACTACAAGTGAAGCTGCAGAAGTAGGAGAAGAAGAAAAAAGTGTTATACACTTCCAGGAAGGGAACAAACCTCTTTTGTTCTGACGGATTCACCGGCTACAGGTGATGGATGTTACAGCCACGGTTGAAGGAATTTGGTCTTTGGTGAGACTTTTGGTAGCATGAAAACAAAACTATCATTGCTAAGAGATTATAAATAAAACGCGTCGGATTCCCAAAGTCACCCTGACCCTCAACGTCTGGTCACGCGAACATAATGTTGCCCTTTTTGAGGAACAGGGTTCTGAACGGATAAATATGAAGGGACGGACAAATTCTCTGGGTGTAACGCTCGCTGCCTGTAGGTGGCGTACATGATACCAAAAAAAAGACATCGATAAAACCTGGTTCGTCGAGGAATGCGAACGAGTGTCTCACGCTCAGTGAAACGAACGCGAAGAACACGTGAAACCGATTTTAGCGAAGTGTCGAGCGGCGACGTCAGAGTCCGTCAGCCGGCTCCACCAGGTGCTTTGCATCTGAGACGACACGATGACGCCTGCATCCTTGCATTGGATGGCTTTCGACCGAACTTCAGCGCTCAGTTCAGATCGGAGTCCCCTTTAAGCGGTGCTGGCGGGCTGAGGCTGGGCAGGAAATCTCACCGAGTGTGCCTTTAAACGTCCTGCGGGTCGCGATACATACAAACGCTGCGCTCGCGGCGGCGGGCGCCGCGCGCGTTACTTCTTCTCCGTCTTCAGCGTTTGCACGAAACTCCACAGATCCTTGACCACCTGAGGGAGGCGACGAGGGGAGACAAGAGAGCGGCAACAAGACACAGGAAGACGTTGTGAGTTCCCCAAATGAAGTGCTACGGAGCATGACACACATGACTCACTTTAAGTACAACATGCTTTTTGTGTGTGCGTGCGCGTGTGTGTGTGTCTGGCCTGTGGGAACACAGAGTTTAGACGGGGCTGTTGGGGAACGACGAGGGGTTGGGTGGGGGCAGCAGTGCATACCAGAGTATATGACTAGGTGCTCCAGGTCTGACAGATCTCAGCCTTGGCTGATGAAACCAAAGCACTTCCACAGATGTTTCTACACACTGGGATCAACAAGCTCGCCCCGACCCAACCCCCCCCACCCCCACGCCCCCACCCCTTCCACCCAGCGCTGCTCCGTAGAGCTTTCACCTGCTTTCCTGACTGTACAGTACCCAGCTTCGACCTGATCACCGACAAACTCTGCACTCGGGGAAATATCACCCGCTCTCACTCTCCAGCAGCCTTCCAGCGCTTCAGGTGATTAACTTTGCAGCACGACGCGCAGCCGACCTTTCTCTGCCGAAACGACAGGCGAGATTTAAGCCCTGCGTTCGGTCAAAGGCCTTGAATGTGGAAAAAGACTGGTACCGTCCACATACCGCCTGTCCCTTCATTAAGGCTACAAAAGACACATTACAGTAAATCACAGGGAGGGGGGGGGGGCAGACAGACGGAGTTTGCCTTGGCAGGTGTACTCCCATTCCACCTCACAAGACTCAGAATGAACATAACTCCAGAGGAACAGACTGTGCTGCCCTGACTGGACAGTGTGCGAGTGGAGAACAGTAACGAGTGTCGCGCAGAAGGGCTCCAAGCCAGGTAATAAAGGGAACGTCGAAGGGGAGCTGCAAAAGTACACGCGTCGGCCATAACAATAACGAGCACTGAAGCGGTTTTGGTGGGTTCCACCGTCTCGTTATCATTGCACCTGTTTGTGAGTCAGACAGTGCAGGCGAGGAGGGAACATTATGCTCTCAAAGTGGATGTGTTGCAAGTCGGTCGGTCACAATGTCAGTTTTTTGAGGAAAGAAAACAAACAATCACACAATGACAAAGACTGATCTCAATTTCAACGGATGCAACAACGGAGGAAACCAGGAAAATGTTTTACTCGCCACTTTGGTGAATCACCAAGTATCGTTTGAACTCAAAAGTATCAGAGAACCTGAGAAACGGCGGCGTCACAGGCTTCCCAAAGCAAACGCGACGACTTACTGTTTTGTCGGAGATTTTGAAAGAGCTGCGAACGAAGTTGCCGAACTTCTGCTCAGTCTTCGGGAGCGGCTTGCCCTGAAGAGAAACGACCAAAAAAATCGTCATTTCAGCCGTCACACACTCAAAGAGTTGTTTTGGTCGGAGGAAAGACGGCGGGTGTACCTCCTTGGCCGCTGCTGACAGCTTGCTCCGAATGTCAGTCAGGGATGGAGACTTCGAAGGGCCGGCTTGAGGTTTGTCCTTTCCCGATGCGGGCGTCTTTAAAACAAACAATGTGATGAGAAACTGATGAGTACATGAAACATAAAAGGAAAGAGATGCTGAGGTTCACTTCTTGCGATCACTTTTCTGTCACTTGTCGGGAACGCAAAGCGGCGACACGCTGCCGAGGAAACTAATTTGCTGACCGGCGGGCCGGTCTGGGCTCCAGCCTATCGTGACCCATTTCGTCTGGGTCTGTGTTTAACAGGCTTGGCGTGGGCACCCAGCTGGAAGGAGATAAAAGCACGAGGACGGACAATGAATTCTAGCCTAATTACACCATCTTTCTCTATAAATACATCAGGTCCAAATTATGGTTTTTATTGTTTGCAAGCAGGAGAGGGCAGGCCGTGAATCTGCGATGAGCAACGCGGACGGACGCTTTAACAAACGTGTTTTTCCACTGATGGAAAGTTGTGATGACGGCACTGACAATAAAAGGTCAGAGTGCAACGACTGCTTTTGGGAAGCCTTGGATAAAAAGAGGCTGATATCAAAAACCGGAGCGAGGAACGCGCCGCGTTTGGGAGCACAGAGACTCTCCCGTGCTTGGACGGCTGAACTCAACGTGGACGCGGGAGCCACCAGGCGCAGAGGTGTGTCCAGACCCTGGGCTGCCAGGACCCAGAGGTCCTCAGTCTGGGAGCGTGTGAAGGTGACACAATCCCAACACACACGCCATACGCTGGGACTGCGTGTTACACAAGCTGGGAGGGGGGGGGGCCTGTCCCTACATGTAAAGCCGGCGAGGAATCCGGGGAAATTGCAGGGTTTCATTGATAGCCAGAGACGTATTCGAAAGACGGCAGGAGCTACAAGCAGAACGTTGCACGGAGAAACACAGAAATAATGCTTGGAGGAGTCATCTGACACTGAATCTATGGCGCAGTTTGAGACAGATTTCCAGGTTTATAAAGTGTTTTTTAAGGTAGTTGCGCAAGTAAACTAATTATCAGAAAAAATAAGTTGTAACTGTAACTATTCCCATCATAAGTGTGCGAGATGAGTACATGAAAATGGACAAAAACAACAGAATGCATAAATAAAATAAGAGGATTGTTTAGAAAAATGAAAAAAAATCAATATTTTCTACTTTTAGTACCTTAAAGTCACAAAACGTAGTCTTTGTAGCAAACAAAATTTTCTCTGAATCACTTTCCAAAGGTCAGAATGAAAGGAAATGAGGATATGGACCGTCTTCCCAGTGTCCACCAATACTTGCCATTGAATGATATATTGGTATCGGTGTCATGACTGATGTGGATGTGGACCAATATTTGAGCTGACGAGCGTCTGTGAAGCTGCTGCGTTAACTTCAGGTGGAGTTCGTTTCAGCACGTGGCAAACAGAGCGGAGCATTGAGTGTTGCTTCGACGCTAAAGAGGGAACATTATCTGCAAGGCGGAGCTGTTTTTCATGGTGTCGGAAGAGGACACTCGTGTTCCTGTTGGCAGCAATTACAACAGCAACGTCATGAACAGAGGGATCCGCATCAGGCTTTTTGAGAGCAACAAGTTGAATTGCTACGTTGAAGAGTCATCATTCAGAAGTTCACAAACAATCGTCGCGGCAACGAGCTGACGGTGTGGCTGATGGGCTGAAATTTGCCAAAAGACAGCATGAAGTCAGTCACAAACAACCTGATGGAGACAACAGCGTCCAACCACCGAACAGTCTCCATCCTGGACGAACCTGACTTTCCATATTTCTTTGACGACGTTGACAATTTGTTTAGGACAATCTGAATGCCCTTTGTGGGAACCAGAAAAACTTTCCATCTTGGAACATCCTTCAAAACAAGAAGGCTTGAAAGATTTTGTGTCTTGCCCCCCGCCCCCCCAAAAAAAGCAAAAATGTGTCCCTGTCCCTGAGAGATCTGGGTTTAATAGCAGAGATCAAAAGACTATGACGCAAACATGCCACACTCGGAAAAAAAAAAAAGAGAAGAGTTTCTGGCTCCCGGCCAGCCAAAAGCACTACGTATTTATTATTTACGGGCAGCTCTCCACTTCCAAAGGACAGCTGTGGACTTGAAACAGCTGATAAACACACAAAAGCCAGCGAGCTTTTTCATCTGGGCCAGACGCTGATTACAGATGCCACGAGACATGGAACTTAATCACAAGCACGCTATCATTTGATGCAATCTCGCGCCTTCAATCCGGCGCAAACACATGGTTGTGACACCTTTGCTCATCCGATCCGTCCGAGGGATAGCAATTGTCATTTTGCTGGAATGGCAACCTCGGCGGGCCCCCCGTCTGGAGAAAAACGGCTCGGCCGCTGGGAACTCTGACTCATCCTCCGAATCCCCCTATATGCATATCGACATGCGGGGGCTCTGGACGCTTTTCAGACGGCAAAGCGGTCGGCAGCCGCGCGTCCAGAGTCCCGCGGGAGGAATGAAACGAAGAAGACAGACACCTGCTGTAACGCGTGTCGATCAGTCGCCGCGGCGATGACGCACGCCCTTTCGGGGGGGGAGGGGGGGGGGGACGAGGCCGACTGAAGCGGTTAACGACTTTACGACTGTGACGTGCGCCCGGAGGCATCGGCTTCTCCGCGGCCATCAATCAAAAAGCGCCAGCTGCGAGATGAAGTTACACCCAGATCAGCGCAACTCGAGTTTGCGGGTCCTCGTGCCGAGCCTGTTACACAAGAGGGGTGCAGCGGCACGCTGCGCCGCCAGAGGTGAGAACTGCGGCGCTGGCAGCCGATCTGACGAGCCCAGCGAACGTAATGACCAGTCAGTCGTGTTCAAGGGGGGGGGGGTGGGGGAACAGACATCCACGCCCGCTTCCTCGTTCCTCAGGGGCATCTGGAAGCGCGAGCGGGACCAGACATCAAACGTCGGTAATGAGAGCAATTGGGAGAAGGTGTGTTCAGGAAGTGAGGGGTGTGAGGAGGTTGTCGAGGGGGAACAGTTGTGGAGTGGCGGCGCGGCGACGGGAGCGCTCGAAACAGCGCCCAGGCTTAGAGACCTAAACTGGCGGGATGAGTTTGGTGGTGAGGTTGCAGCCCCCCCACCCCCACCCCGCCGCCCCCCAGCTTTGGCTGATCCTCAAGATCATCTCAACAGCCACTGTGCTATGTCTGGACAACAGCCACGGCAGGAATCGCTGCGGTCAACCACAACAAGATCCCAGCCCTAAGCCCCTCCCCCTTCCCCCGGGGGGGGGGGGATCAGTCCCTTTATTTTCAAACCTTAAGAATCTGACAGCTCGCTAAATCTAATGTAAATCGGGGAGTTTTTTGTGACATCACACGATAAATGGGAACCGACTCTGGTGTTGCGTGAAACAAGTGTCAGTGTTTGTAGTCGAGCCTCGTCGACGGCGTCACGATCGTAGGTCACAGAATACGCTGGTAATCTTCACTCCCCGCCCCCCCCTCCAAAATGTGTAAACTTGCTTGTCAATTTGCCCCCCTCCCAAGCCCCACCCCACCCCCGATACGTGTGAGAGCTGCGGCGGGGTGAGGGGCATCAAAGGTGGCTGCAACCCAAGACGTGGGGGTCAAGCCAAAAGGTCGCGGGTTTAAACCTTGCCCCAGGAAAGCCGTTTTAGAGGTCAGGTGTGTTTGCTTAACATAAGCAGAGTTCAAGCTGTGGCTTTTCAGAGGCGGCCGTCGAGACATTCCACCTGAGAAATTAACTATCAGGTTGAGCTAATTGCAACTTGTATTTATCACATTCCTTAACTGAGGAATGGCAAAGATCTCTTGGAAAAAAAGAGGTGACCATTATTCGACTATTTACCTTCTTTGACTGAAACGACTCAGGGCTGTGTTGAGTTCTTTTGAGGCCGCAAGTCGCAAAGTGTTTCGTCCCATCTGTGCTTTTGCTTTCTTTATTGTAACTTTGCTTGTAGCTTTGAAATTAGGACATC
>JASSRZ010034117.1:0-5000 GCA_032164315.1 Malacoctenus gilli | reverse complement strand
CAATATTTGACAAAAAGCTATTTTTTGGTTGCTGAAAGACACTCACAGACGGCAGGACGGACGGCTTCAGGGCAACGAGTGGCACTTTGGTTGTCTTCCCATCATAAGTGAGACCTTCGACTTCCACCATGTGAAACTTATCCTCAGCATCAGCTCCAAGACACACCTGGAAAAGTGGCACGATCTGACATACAACACTGGAAGCAGCTTTTTTTTTTTTTTGACAGGCCAAATTTTTTACTCAGAAAACAAATCTGGAAAGAAATCTGGGCAGCACATGAATTCAGTGTCAGCTACTGAAAAAAAAACGGAAAACTGCTGAAGTGTACAGCAGCAAGTTAAACTTAAAGTTGTGTTAAACTGTCAATGCAACTGAAAATTCCCTCAATAATAGGCAGGATGAATCATCTCATGATGTAAACACAGGTTTCTGATAGGAGTGAAGAAAGTAACTGTGTTAGGCCTTCATGCAAATCAGTGAGATCTAAAGACATTAGAAAAAAACGTCAATTTCTAATTTCTCAAAAGGCTCAACACAGGTGTTGATACAAATCACATTCATAGAAATCAAATCATACATGTTTAAGTTGTGCTCTTTCTGATCGAATAACTTTTGGTGAGTCTGTTTGCTAAACATGCATGGCCTAATAGATGTAATTACAGATTAATAAAACGACTGTGTCCACAGCAGTACCCTAAAACAACTGTAGGTGGCACCAGTTCCCGTATTTAGGAGAAATTGGGGTTAGTGCATAAATGTTGCAGATCAGAAATGAATTACTTGTAATTTCTTTGAGGTTTCACAGTCTCATGTAAAGAGTATTTTGAATCCCTCTAAGCTTCCCGAACCACTGAAAGCCTTCCTGTGCGCAGTCACAGTAACGCAAAACCGGGTTTCTTACTGCTTTGAGTGACAGCTGCTGCTCCGTATCATCGTCATCTACGTCAACTCTGAACTCCCGTTTGTCCGATTTCAGAGTGCAACCTGAGAAAAACGATATGTCCAAAGGGTCAACAGCCAGTCACTGGTACAAGCAAACACTAAGAAATGCAATAACCTTTCTGTTTCAGGGTTGGACTCTGGTGTTTCTCTCCCTTAGCCATGCTTTGCACAGCTAGCTAACAAAAGAGCTGAATTGGCGCGAGAAGGGGAGAGCGGGTCGCCTGCAACATTAGCCTTCCTAGACATGACCAGAGGCTATTTGTGCGTCATTAAATGGCGTCAATTCTGATTGTGCAACCACTGAAAAAGTCAAGGGTATCAGAATAAACGAGCTCACCAAACAAGTACATTTGTGGTCTGCTCAAATCTGAGATATCGTCCTCCATCTTTGAAGTGGGTGGTTACACTTCCGTAAACTGGACTGACAGACACTCCGCAGACCCTCTGAGGAGCCTCGACGTCACAAACTATATTGCCCAATGATGTTTGAGAGAAGGCGGGACAAATCAACTGCGTTTTCACTTGACCGAACACTAGATAGAGCTGTCGTGATGTGAGGAAAGGCAGGCTTATTTACACAGTGTGTAGTATATGCACAAC
Source organism: Malacoctenus gilli (assembly GCA_032164315.1). Classification (NCBI taxonomy): domain Eukaryota; kingdom Metazoa; phylum Chordata; class Actinopteri; order Blenniiformes; family Labrisomidae; genus Malacoctenus; species Malacoctenus gilli. Next base: position 3,457 of record JASSRZ010034117.1, on the reverse strand, counting down.
TTCACGTAAGGTACTTTACACAAATCAAGCAATTGATACAAGTATTATTGTTGCAATCGGCACCAAATTGTTATTTGAATCTTCAATGTGGAAAATATAGCATTTGAATTAAAGAGCGTTATCATTAGACATGCAGTTTTTTCTTTACTTTGATACAAAACGTGTACATGAGCTGACTTCAGTTCAGTAGGTAGCTTGTTCCCTTGTCTTGTAGCATATTGCTGAATGCTGCTTTGCCTCGTATGATTTACAGCTTTTTCTATGTGATTGGATACTTGAGGTCAGCAGTGTAGTCTTACATTTGTTATAATTTGTTATGGTCAAGACTGAAGCTGCAGCCATGAATATTTCAAACAACAGCTTTCTGTACAAACATTATTTAAAACCAAAAAAAAAAAAGAGGAACTGCATCACAGTCAGGGAAAGTTTGTCCTCACCATCATACCATCCTTTAGGTGACTTAGACATCTTGAGAGAATGTTTGTTTTTTTGTGGGGAGGCTTCAAATTTTGCTGCTGCATCTTCCTACCTTCTTATTAACTAAATATTAAATTCGAATTTGTTTTAGACAATAAAACCATAAACAGTTGCCACAGCATTTTTATTATTATAGTTTGCAATGAAAGGACCGGGATCCAGTAGCAAGAAGCCGAGAAAGATTCACTTGTTTGAATATATAGAATATATTATGTAAGGAGGCACGTGGATGCATTAAAATGTTCCTTGGAAAACCACACATGTGTCTAAATATCTGCAGGGTCTGAATATCTCCCTATTTTTCTCAAATAAGCTGTGCAGGTTTTTATATTGAGATTGGGATCCTCTCCCTTATGTCCACTGCCTAATGTGCTGTCTGGACTAAATAAAAGAGGCCTTTGGCCGGTGATATTAAAAGTCCAGCCCTGGGGGCGGTTGCTGCCTCAAAGAGTCTTCGGTGGATATTAAAAATATTGATAATAAAATGGAGAACTGTTGCAGTTTCACACATTCTGGGAGAAATTAACCAAGAGGAAAGTTTCCAAAATGCAGTTAATGATTTTATAGCAGTTGAGGATTTTTATCATGGAAAGTGTTTCTCTTCTTTGACAGCAGAAAAAATGTATTTGAACATAAATGCACCTTTTTTGTGTTTGGGGGATGAGCAGGCCTGATTTATTATATGACTGCAGATTCTCCCTGAAGCAAGCAAACAGAGTGTCAAATGAATCAAATAATTAACTATTCATACGGTTCAGAGGTCAGGGATGTAAACATTTCACTGTTATTTTTTAATATAACTACTGTATATTCGTACATTTTGTCAGTTCAGATGCTCTTGATTGCTTGTCCACCCTCAACATCCAAGTAGCAACCAACAGTTGTCAAGGACTGACTGTTGTGCTTGAAAGGCACTGCAGTAAAGCACCCTGTTCGACAGTCAATTTCACCGTGAAAACGTATTTTTCTCTCAAAACCCTAATATTCCTCTCGCGTGGCTCCTCCCACTTTATTTTAAGTGTAACCTGATGCAAGAAGAAACACGTGACTCAATGTCTGGGATGTATCTGAGAAACAGCAGCTGAGTTGTGTACGCGTGGGATATCTTTTGAATCGCAGCAGCGAGGCTCCGACAGGCCCCCGGTGTTGAGCAACCTTTAAGCCGCGGCACCAGTATCCCTCCGAACGTCCTCTTCATGCATGACCGAGTGCTTGAGAAAGCCTTAATGTGTCATATGCTGCGAGGGCACGTCTGCAGGTCGGTTCTCAGGGCTGACATGATGCGGATGCACGTGGACTTTCTCAACACATCCGCTTCCACTCACATGCAGCTGCGTTAGCCTGAAAAAACAATTGTTTTCACACGTTTGATTGATTTGAATTTTGTCCTTGTTGTTCCTACAAATATAAACGGGAAAATATTCACTTTCGTGTGCATTCTTAATGTTTCTTGTACTCAAACGTGTGCGCGCATGAGACGTTCCTCATGAGCGAGTGTGTTGACGCGCGCCTAAGTGGAAGAGAGAGCAGGAGGCCTGTGCGAGTGTGTCGTGTCAGCGGCTGAGTTTGGCTCTGAAGTCTCTGTCACACTGCGGAAAGAGCTTTTCATTCCTCACTCCGCTCAGCTGGAACTGACTCCACGCTCCTGGATGCTTCGGCCCGAGCAGCCCGACAGGCCTTTCAAGCAGCCGACCTTTCAGGCAACACATTCAGTGCAGGACGACGGACTAAATAAAGGGGCGTCAGACGAAGGCATTCAGCCTTCTTTCCTTCCACGTCGCTGTCAAGCATCATCAGTGTCAGCGTTCACATCACTACTTATAGTAACTGTCAGTGGCTTCACTTCAATATAAACTTCTCACTGCTATTAAAGCTCCAGTCGACTGAACAGGCCTCTTATTGTCATCCCTTTGCATGTTAATCTGTCCAGTTAAACCAGTTAGTAAGCAACAGACACGCGACGATAAGCGGATTTGGATGAAATGTTGAGAAGAAGTCGATTGTTTTCCTGAACCGCAGCAGACTCAGAACTTTTTCACGATGACAATTGTGGTCCAAAAACAGTTAATCGTACCGGTGACCATAAGCAGGCTTTAAAAGGAAATGGCTCCAGAAAGATTCAACTGTGAATGTGGTTCCCCTCCTTTGTTGTTGAGCAAAACCCGCGTGCAGTTTCAGTTTCTTACGACTCGTTTACCTGCGTGTGCTGCGACAGCTCTGTGCCACATGGGAGCGTTCCTCTTGAATACTTAGGTGTTAGTTTGCGCGCAACTCCAGCAAACACAGCGTGAACGTTTACAGGTGAGAACCAAACGAGTCTTTTGTCAACAGAGCCTCGTCTGTCAGCGCGTTTGCGGTGACCAAGGAGAACTTGGCAGCGCCAGGTAATATTTGCTCTCCTATGAAAATCAAGCAGCTGCTGATACTACATCAAAACAAAAAGGATGTGTCGGGCTCATGTTTGGATTTGCATTTGTCAAGCGATGGGATGAGTGTGTTTGATAGGTTGGTAGCGGCAAAGAATCTCGCAGCATTTTTGAGTTACACTCAGCTTTGTCACCAGTAAGAGATGTGTTACCAGAAGAGACGCAATCAACTCCAAAATGTTCATTATCAACTGATGACTCTGACGGTTTTTGGTGTCGACAGCAAAAACTGTCCCCTTGTTTAAAGACAAGAAGTTGCTACAGCATCAAGATACATTTATAAACACAATGGTTATTAAAGTGTCTGAGAGAAATTGTTCATAGTTTATGGTTAAAAACAAGAAATGTCAATTTCTCTTGGGAAAAAAAAGATATGAGTAATTATTTTGCACATCAGGAAGAATTTAAGCATTTTATATACTATTGTGATCATATGAAATCTTTTAATGTTTCCTTTTTAAATATAGAGCTACAGAGTAAAGAGTGTGTGTGTGTGTGTGTGTGTGTGTGTGTGTGTGTGTGTGTGTGTGTGTGTGTGTGTGTGTGTGTGTGTG
>JASSRZ010034116.1:0-15448 GCA_032164315.1 Malacoctenus gilli | reverse complement strand
ATATGATTAACGAGAAAAAAAGACACAAAAGTACAAATCGTTGGATCCAATCAGAGCGCTCGATTTCAGTCCATTTTCTCTAATTTACGAACTTCTATGCTTTTATTTTGAAGATTTACTGTCAGTCTGAATCGCCATCTTGGCGTTTGGCTTAAAAAACGGCGAAGCGTCAGGCGGCGTCCGTAAACGACTTGACAAAAAAATTATAGTGAAGCCAAACACTGGCAGGCAGCAGGCTCTCAAAGACATACAGGAAGCAGAAGATTTCAAAATAAAAGCTTTTCTTTGATCATTTCATCTAAAAAATTCTGACAACAAAGAAAAAGTCGGTCTTTCTTTGAGTCATTTTGTTGGCGAAGACGCTCGTCTGCGAGTCGGGGGCCGCTCGCCGAGGTTCGCGCCTCCCTCGCTGTGACATTTGTCGTCACCGTTAATGACTGACTTCAGCTGCGGCTCGAAAATGCTAAATTTAATGGACGCGTCTTTTGAGAAATGAATTCAAAGTGGCTTTTAGCATCGCGACCAAGCGCTATTCCCACATCAGGAAACGATCCACGCTCCGACAGAGAGGAGCTCGGCTCTTGCTCGACAGACTTTTTTACTCGTAACGTGAAGATCAAGACGGGAGAAGAAGAATCTGCAGCAGTGGAAATACTACTACCGCAGAAAATACTTTGGTTTCAGAGTACCATCACCCTCAGTGACATACTTATGTCCTTGAACACGTCATAGGAAGAATACAGAAATGCATAGGCTCCACCCAAGACTGCTCTGGCCACGCCCCACTTAATGCAAACAGTGCATCGGCTCAGCTCAACACTGTTCTGGCCCCACCCCACCTTATGCAAGCTGTGCTTTGGCTCCGCCCAACACTGCTCTGGCCACGCCCCACCTAATGCAAGCCGTGCATTGGCCCCGCCCAACACTACTCTGGCCCCGCCCCACTTAATGCAAACAGTGCATCAGCTCCGCCCAACACTGCTCTGGCCACGCCCCACCTAATGCAAACAGTGCATTGGCTCCGCCCAACGTCGCACACAAACACGGTGAAATCCTGCGTTTATTTTCATGACGTGTCCCAGTTTCATGTTGGTTTGTGTTGTTTCAGTCAGTCTTGTTTTTCTGTGGTTGTTCTCATGTATTCTGTGTTCTGTGTCCTATTTACTGCTAATGTGGCTACGCTGTGATTATTTCACTGTTGAATCTGTACTTTCATAATCTGATCATTATCGATGTTTTTATTCTGGGCAAGATTTCGCTTTTCTTGGAATTTTGGGAATCGTTTCGTTGAGTCCTCATGTGATTGGTCCAATTTTACATCCAACTTAAATGGTACTTTTTGGTAATTTATGGTTGTTTTGTACCTCATTTCCTTTTAGTATTTTTTAACTGTAACTAAGAAGTCCTCTCAAAGCCACACTCCATCTTTAAAGCTCACAAAATTAAGAGAATTATGTTGAAAATTTATGTTGTTTTGGGGTTTTTAAGTTGTGTTATTGAAGCAAAACACAGTATGAAGGTTCACGCCCTCTTTATCATTTGGAGCACTCAGGTTTCCAGTCTTTAACTGGTGCTGTACAATATTTCTGAGATTCGTTCAGAGTCGAAATGTGCTCAAATTTATCAGCTCTGGAACGACAATAAACTAGATTGTAGATGTATTCGAATATTCAGTAAATTGCTTCTGATTTATACGTACAATTTTACATCTTTCAGGTCGTTTGTGATCACCTCTGGAAGAATAAACACGTGTGTCTGTGTTTATTGTTGGACTTGATGAGTGAACGAGCTGAACGGCGTCCAATTAGAATGTGAAAGGAGCGCCTTGTGTTGAGCTGTCCAACAGGGGGCGCTCGCGGTGCGTGGAAGAGGTGCCAAAGGTTTCACCATTTAAAGGAACAGCGCGGTGTTTATTCCCTGGTCATTTACAGAAGGAGGAGGAGGAGGAGGAGGAGGGGGGAGGGTGGGAAGAGAAGGAGGGGGGCGGGGGGCACTCGTCCAAAAACTCAGAAAGGAGAAATAGAAGATTTAAAAAAAAAAAAAAGACGCAAAATGCAAACAAACCCACGTAAATACGTCACAAGCCTCCGGCTCGGTGACATATTATGGAGCGCCTCTGAAAGCCGACCCCCGGGGGGGGGGGCTTCTGCGAAAGTTAACCCTTGCATGTACAGCATGTCTGCCAGTGTGCAGAGGCTCCCTGCACTTAAATGCAACGCTTGCATGTGTGTGCGTGTGCAGGCGTGTGTGTGTGTGTCCGGGGTGAAGTAAGAAGGGACGCAGTCGCCCCTTGAGGTTCATTATACGCACTGCCGCCGCCTCCTCCTCCACCTCCTCCTCCGCATTAAACTTGCTCCGTCTCGGCGTCGCTCTCCGCCTCGGAGGAGGCTGGTGGATTTACCAGCGCTGATGCTGTTTGCGAAGATTTGCATGGGCAGCCCCGGAGCACCAACGGCTCCGGGAGTCCCTCTCCCGGCCGTGCTCGGCTCCGGGATCCGCGTTTTGCGCCCTCCCGTGGCCATTATTTTATTTACTAAATGCCCGTATCCCTCCGCAGGGTCAGAGAGTATTTTGAAGGAATTGTTCAAATGAATTCCGGGGTGTTTTTCCCGACACCCCCGGGAGACAACCCGCTATTAAATTTCGCGACACGCACGCGTTGAAGCGTGTTTTTTTTTTTTGCCCCCCCCCGCGGACGCGCCGCGCGCGTTCGAGGCGGTGAACGCGCTGGTCGCTGCGCTCGGAAGAGGAGGGACTAGTTTTTGAGGAGCATGGAGGGGGCTGCGCTGCGGTGCCACTTATCATTAGATATGGCCACCGTTACGGAGTACACCGAGGCGTCATCTTCAACTTAATTTTTTTCCCCCCTCTCCTCGTATTCCGCAGCCGCGTTTCGCAGCCGCGGGGGAGGTCGGCGTGGCGTTGCGTGGCCTGGCGTGGCGTGGCGTGGCGTGGCCGCCGTTTACCCCCGTCGGACAGCCGGCTGTTTGCGTTCGTCCGCGCGCTCCGGAGGCGGCCGTCGGCTGCGTGGCAGGCCGGCTGAGAGAGTCTCCGGACCGGCCGCTCGCTCGCTCCCGCAGCTTGTCGCAGCCGAAGAAAACAGGCAGTTGGCAGCCCCCCTCAGCGGGGTCGGCTCCCGGCTCCTCGGCGCTCCCCTCCTCCTCCTCCTTCTCCGCCGTCGCCTCCTCCACACCCCCGGACGACCCCACCTTTTAATAAAGTTACCCGGAGTGCTGGCTCCCCGCCTGGAGCCCGTCTTTTTCGTCGCCCTGATTTGCTCCCGGATAAAATCGTTGGGTGGCTAACGCCAACTAGCCGAAGCAAGCCGAACTCGACAGCTGTCATCGGAGAAAGGAAAGTGATCTCCCCCCTTCCTCCTCCTCCTCCTCCTCCTCCTCCTCCTCCTCTCCCGTGAACGCTGGTGCCAGTGCAGCGGCTCCCGGCTGGATTTTTTTTTTTTTTTTTTTTTACACCGTCTACGGCTCCGTCAAATGGGCAAAGTTGGGAATAACATTGCAACAACGCCGGAATATCGTGATGTGCGCGGTGCGTTCGTGAGACCTGCTGCGGCGCTGCTTCATTGGAGAGACGGCTAACTAGCTGCGCTAGCTCCGCTAGCCTAGCTGGGTGATAAAAAGTGCGACGTTTCATCCCCCAGTAATTTGGACATGAAGAGGATAATTCGCTACTCCTAGGGCTGGAAGGTGAGCCACACGCTTCGGCGTTCATTTACCGACCCTATTCTTGCCCCTTTTCGCTGCTATTTGCCCCGTTTTGCCCCTTCGGAGGGAGCACTGCCGTACCCTCCTCCTCCTCCGGTCTGATGTCGGGGGGGTTTGTCGCCGCCTCGGCTTTCATGACTCAGACTATTCAACGGAGCTAAAACGCTGCTATGTCCGAGCACATCCCGGCGTCTAACGCCGCTTTACACGCCGCCACCCCTCGCACGCGTCCCGGCCGCCGTCGGTCGGCGCACACCGGCGCCGAGCCGGAGCCCCGCGTCGTTGTGTAACGTATCGTTTTCACTTTTTTTTTTTTTTTTGTTGAGCCGTTTCATTGAATAGACGGAGCCTTTGTGTTGTTGTTGTTGGTGGGGGTACGTTTGCCCACCGGTGCCGTGATGGAAGTTGGGTCTCCCAGTCCAACGAACGAGGTATTTCCGAGTGTTCGGGGGGAAACTGGGAGGTTTCTATTGAATGTCGGAGGTTCCGGCGACGAGTTGGTCAACTCACTGCAACCAGCAGATAACCTGTTTGCGCTCTCAAAGTTGCCCCTAATGCTCCCCGCCGCCCCCCCAAAACTGAGCCCGAACCACCGACACACGTAGACGACAACACTCGTCCGTGTGTGTTTTCGTGTATTAGACGGTGACAGGGTCACTTTGTGTGTGTGTAAGTGTGTGTGTGTGGTGGCAGATTGAACACAACAGGCTAACTCGGTTAGCTGAACGCAACAGCTTTGTGCCCAGGCTGGAGTTAACAAAAGCTAGCAGGCTGCTAGCCTCCCGTCCTCCCAGAGCCGCTGCCGGTGGTGGTCGTGACTTGCCCGGATCCTAACCTCAGATGCCCCGGAGTCGACGTTTCAGCCCCATCACCCTGAGCCGAGGCTGGCCAGCCCGCAAATCTGCTTACAAAACACCCCCCTCAGCCATCTCTCACAGGGGCCGGACACTGACATGCGTTAATACCGATAAATAAATTACAAAAAAAAAATACGCTGAAATTGCGCCCAAAAAAGCAGGCAATGGGTCAGTCGGAGGACCAGTTTATTTCCTTGAAGGAATCGCGTCGGTTTGGGTTTTATTTTTGCAGTTTACTCAAAAAATTGGTGTCTTAAAAATGTCTTTTTTCGCAATTTACGTTGGCAGTGATGCTTCACGTCACCGCCAATCCAGCACTGAGTGGTCACAAACTCACAGGGTTTAATAACCTTCAAAACATGCGTTGGTTTGTTGAAATTTTCCAGTATAAAAGTCTTTCTGCCTTGCGTTTATTTGCTGAAACCAGTAGCTGTGCCTGAAATGCTCCAATGGTGCCAGTACTTGCCGCGGAAATGGTTCCATTTACCTCCACATCTATGAAACGTACCGTACGCTCCCACTTGTCTGATTTCTTGGCTGAAAATTCTGTATTTTAAACCTCTGAACCGACGTCTGGCGGTCCAGAGACCAGCTGGATTTAGTAAGTCGGGAGTAAATATTGTCAGAATAACTTCAAAAATCTGCAGTACATCTAGTATATAAATATATTGGGATACGTTTGGAGTATACCGTTTCTTTGATGCTCTTTCGTGTGAAAAAAGTTGATCAGCATTTAATTTATTCGATTCAGGCTGCGTGTTTCAACATGCTTTTATTTTGAAGCAAGTGCTTTTATTTTGAAGCACATCCAGGTGAGCCTATAACATTCTGTCCAGGCGTGTCGGATATTCATTGATCTCAGGTCAGTTTCTTTCAGTGTTTTTTATAAAAAAGGAAGTTACAACGGCGTCCTTGCGTTCAACACGCTCGCCCTCAAAACGCCTGCCGCCATGTTGTCACCCGTGCTGGTGGGCCACCGCCGCTCGCTCGCTGCCGCCGCTCGCTCGCGAATTACAGGAATCGATCTGCGGCTGCAGAGCTCCAGGACCCCGAACCAGAGTCGTACCTGCCTGTGACTCGCTTGCGGTTTCCAGCGTTACGCTTTCGCCTCCCGTCGTCTCTGTCAAACCGAAAACCTCTTCTGGGTCGCCGGCGCTCAAAAATGTCCCTAATTTGGGGTCAAAGAACACGTCACGTCATCAGCGACACGACAGATGTTCACTCGACCCTCGGTGAATGCGACGCGACAACAGGAGCGCCCTCCCGGTTCGCAAACAATTTCGCAGTTCGCATGAAATAAACGAGTTCCGTGGACTTCAAGGTGACTCATGCTAAAGATTAGTCACAACGTAGTCTGATGTAACGCTATTCTGGAGCTGAACAACAAGCTCGAACGCCGTTCGGCTCATGATGCGAAGCCTCCAAGTTGGGAAGAAGCGGCGGCGGCGGCGGAGATGAATGGATGTGAAACCGATTCTGCGGTCGGCGTCGCGACCGAATGTGGTTTCATTCAGAAGATCGGCGGCTCGTTTTGAACCCAGACGGCCTGTTTTTTCTTCTTTCTTTTTTTTTTCTTGGACATTATGGATTTACTGAGGCGCATTAGTCACAGGCTGTTGGCTTAATAAAACGCTCCCATCAGTGTTATCCTACTACATCTTCGTCTGGTCACAAGACTGAAATAGCGGCGCAACATCTCCAGTTATCACGCGTTCACAATTCATTTGATTTCGTGAACCAGCCGAAGATGGTCGCCGATAACGCGCCGCTTCACGCCGTGTGGATCGCTGCATGTTGTGTCACTTCTATATCAGCTGATGACCACGATTGGCACGAAATCCAGGAAACCTACTGACCGGTTTGCAGTTTTCTTGCTATGTCGAGAATTCAAATTTTTGGTTATTTTAGGCTTCAGTTTTCAGCTCTTTCTTTTTTTAACTCCCAGCGTCTGAAAATGTTCTCGGCTTTTATTCCCCACGCGCTGCTTCTGAGGCGGTTTACATGTGTTGCAGCACACTTTAGTGTTTGGTTACTCCGGTGGGCGGCAAAGACCACGAGGGAGGTCTTTGGAACCGAACGCCGGTTCTTTTTACCCGGAAACGCTTCCATACCACCCGGTTCCAGAAGACGCTTTGTTGTCCGGCGCCACGTTTGGGACCTTAATGTTGGTCACATGGTCATAGCTGGATACTGATTGGCTGTGATGTTACACGTGATCAAAAGCTGGGTGGTTCGCTCAGGGATGGCGTTCATGTGTGACAATCGTGTCGGTCACGAACAATGTGGCTCCATTTCAGAGAGTTGGTTGCGAAGACGTGAGAGCCGTGCGACCGTCCCGCCACAACATCAATGGCCGCGGTGGCGTCAAAGGGTCGGACGAAGACTCGCCGCAGAGTCATTAAGGAGCGAGTCGTGCTTTTGGTTTCGTTTTTCCGTCACGCTGCTGTAAATGTGTATAAACAAGAGGCCTGAAGTCTTCTGTCCACACCTCAGGCGCTCACTGATGACATCACGCCGTGCTGACGCCGTACATGTTTGAGTACATTTAGATAAGCTCTGATTGGTCCCCTGTACAACCTCAGGGTTCATCAACAGTTGTTGTGGGCGGAGTCTTAAACAAGCCATCTCTGTTGGTTCGATCCGCTTGCACTGCGAGCGACGTCGCACTAACGAGGTTGTTTCCGTGACGACGTAAAATGCGTCGTTCAGAACTTTGACATTAGGTTCCGAAGAAGTAAACGGAAACACATCGAGTCTTCGGCGCCGCTTATCACTCTGCAGTGTGTGAAACAAACAAAAGAACAAATATTAAAGGTTCACATTGAAGCACGACTGCAGTTTGAAAGAATAACGTTGATGCACGTTAATATCCGCACGATGTTTAATCAACACTGTGGGACCAAAACCCAACTACATCGTCCTGAACGCACCTTGTTTCTTACCAGCCGTAATATAAAAATAAATGTTATTTCGAGCATTTTATTTATTTATCACCCGTTGCGGGTTCCTGCCTCTTCTTTTTTCCCTCCTTTGCATTCGCACCGCCTCTAAATTTCACTCCACATTGTCAAACACAACAAAAGGGCAGCGTTCCTCATGTTTACTGTGGCGCTGTTTGTAGTGGGGTTTTTCTGTCGGTGGGCGGATGGCAGCAGACAGAAAATATGGAGCGGAGTCGTTACAGATTTCTGTGACGAAGCGGCTCCCGCTGCTCTCCTGCTCCCGTCGAAGGCGGAGCCAAGACCTTCCACCTTTGGTCGCCCAAACTGCAATGTTTGTGGCACGAAACACCACACACGCAAAAGAACAAACAACAGAGTGCTCGAGTAAATTCGATGCGATTACAAGTGGGCGTGTTCTTCTGCCATGAGGGGCTGTGGGCTCGTTAGACGAGGTTTCAGGTTGTTTTGACTGATGAGTCTGTTTTTTTTATGAAAACATCAGCAGGGTCGTAGTTTTAGTCCTTTACCTTTATCAGTCCATCCTGGGGTTGATTCTGGTCCACATGGCTGCTGTTCTTTCCGGAGTTACTGGGAATTGAACCCAAGACCTCACACATCTCAGACATGGATTCTACCACTGAGCTACTGAGTCTCCAGTTCTGCTCAGGACAAACTCATAAACACACATTCACCACCATAAAAACCCCAATAACGCTTGGCGTGAATATAAAGGCTGCCGAGAACGGCTCCACTGGGATTTGAACCCACGACCTCCTCGAGAGCTCAACGAACCACCCAACAGATCCTCTGCGTGTAAACTAGATTTTCTCTAATAAGGGCTCTTATTTTTGAGTCTTGTGATTTGGTGACTGACAGAAAATCGTTTGAGACGCCGTCAAGTTAGTCGTATGACATCACAGGGCGGAGCAATGTCCTTATTGGTCCGCTGCTCCATCAGGTCCAAACACAGCCTGAGGGTGGAGATGAAGCTGGTGCAGCTCTGTGATGGAGGACAAGCAAGAGTCCTCCGAGGACAGACGCTCCTCCACAAGGAGCAGTGAAGGATGTCCTCTATCCAACACAGGCGGGCACGAAGACTATTAACGTCCAAATGATAGAGCATCTTCCTCCCAATAACTGGCGACCTTCAGCTGAACTTACCAGCTTCCAGAGAGTGCTGACAGCTCAGCAATAGTACGGGTGTGGGACATGATCAGGACAGGACTAGGACAGGACACACTGAGGGACATGACGAGGACAGAACACAGGGACAGGATGAGGACAGAACACACTGAGGGACATGATGAGGACAGGACACACTGAAGGACATGACGAGGATAAGACAGACTGAGGGATGTGATGAGGACAGGATACATTGAGGGACATGATGAGGACAGGACACACTGAGAGACATGATGAGGACACACTGACAGACATTATGAGGACAGGACACACTGAGGGATATGATGAGGACAAGACAGACTGAAGGATATGATGAGGACAAGACACACTGAGGGACATGATGAGGACAGGACATGACAAAGACAAGACAGACTGAGAGATGTGATGAGGACAGAACGCACTGAGGGATATGATGAGGGCAGGACACACTGAGGGATATGATGAGGACAGGACATGATGAGGACAAGACATGACGAGGACAAGACAGACTGAGAGATGTGATGAGGACAGGACACATTGAGGGACATGATGAGGACAGGACACACTGAGGGATGTGATGAGGACAAGACATGATGAGGACAAGACATGACGTGGACAAGACAGACTGAGAGATGTTATGAGGACAGGACGCACTGAGGGATATGATGAGGACAGGACATGATGAGGACAAGACAGACTGAGATGTGATGAGGACGTGACACATTGAGGGACATGATGAGGACAGGACACAATGAGGGACATGATGAGGACACACTGACAGACATTATGAGGACAGGACACATTGAGGGATGTGATGAGGACAGGACATGACAAGACAGACTGAGAGATGTGATGAGGACAGGACACATTGAGGGACATGATGAGGACAGGACACACTGAGGGAGACTCAGGTGTCACTTAGCAACTCGTCAAGCCCTGACGAAGACGTTACCAGTACCTGTAATGGAGTATTACTCCCAGTAACTTGTACTCCGTGTACTCATGGGACCCGTGTCGTTTTCAGAATGTCATCAGAGGATAAGACTGTGGAGCCCTCTGACCAGGGACCCTCGCCGCCCTCCAGCAGTGCAGGGGCCACGTCCACAGGAAGTCCCGCCCACGCTGACAAGCGACCACGTGGCAGGCCGCGCAAGGATGCCGCCGCCACCGCCGCCGCCATCTCTCCCCAGGCACCGCCGTTACCCACGGCGAAGAACAGAAAGAAGTAGGTTTGAACCCGCGTTGATCCGTGAGCCCCCTGCTAACGTGTCGTAATTCTTCTGACCTAAATCATCCAATCAGAGCCAGCCGCAGAATCAGCTGTTTGACTGTGACACTTAGCACTTTGAGCATTAGCAGGTGTTGCTATTCAGCTCTATTTCACTGAACTCCTGTTTACTGGACGAGGACTTTCCTCACTCTGAACCAACTCAGAACTCCGTGAAGTCTCCCTGAGAGCGACTTTAGCATTAGCAGAGGTAGCTGCAAGTCAACAGCTACTTTTTCGTTACACTCCTGTTTACTGGAAAAGCTCCCCTGAAAGCAAATCTAAACAATGTCCTCTTGTTCATCACATTAGCATTTTCTTTTGTCCACTGATGATGTGATTAGCATTAGCAGCCTTCAATCGTGGCTTAAGTGCAAGACTGACAGTTGCTGTTTTACTGAGCTCCTGTTTATGTAAGGAGGAGCACATTTATTCTTGAAAGCAACATGAAAGATGTTCCATTGTAAGTGGCTTTAGCCTTAGCTCATATTTTCAGTTGCCTCGTTAGCATTAGCAGCCAAAAACAGCAGTCAGCTTCCTTGTCTATAAGCTGCCTGCGTCTGTCTGCATGTTGGCAGATCTCTCGCTGGTTCTTGTTGTTCATGCGTTCATAAATTTGCTTCTTTCAAGGACTAATACGCACGTTATAGAGCATCTCCCCCCCCCCTCCCCCATCCAGATCATAGTGCATCTCCCCCCCCCGTAATTTTAAATAGCACTTGTTCAGTGTCTCGCAGTGGTTCTAGAGCGTTCTCTCGGTGTTTACAGTGTCAGAAGTGGTTGTTGTAACACAAACATGGAGCCTGCTCACATCCTGCTCGGAGTTATGTGCTTCGTCTCACACGGGGGTTTTCAGCAGGTCGGTTTCAGGCGGTTTTCCGCTCTTATTTTCTTGGAGGCGCTTGCACAAGGTGGCCGGCTCCTCGGCGACTTCCATAGCAACATACAATGCAGCTTAGAGCGGCTCGCTAAAATAATGCCGGCGAGGTTCTTAACTCCCTCCTTAGTCTGTCCTCTCAATCAATCTTAATACCCCCCCCTCCCTCCCCCGTTCCCAGCGGATGGTTTAATCTGCCAGCATCCAGACGATGCGTTAATGCCGCCATCGAAGGATGACCCGGGACAGGCTCGGGCCGCCTCACGCTCGTGACCCGGTCAAAACGAGCGCTGGATTCATTCATGTGCTCGGGCTGGAATTCAATTCACCACCTCACGCGTGTCGGACAATGAAACCAACAGTTGTGAAAGGGTTAAAGTGAACATGATGCTACGTGTGGGTCTCTTGAACTGTTTTAGATTTATATACATAAATCCAGTTTAGGATTATCGGATTTTCTGCACTATAAGGTGCACGGAATAAAAGCTGGTTGTGGCTGGGCTTGCGTTATGCATCCACTGACTACGGTAGCCATAAGTGACCAGTATTGATCCTTATACAAGGTGCTCTGTTGGTTTTTGGGAAAACTCGTTATTCCGAATGAAAAGAAGAAATGGTGGATTGATTTAAATAAAGATAGAAGGCTGAGTGGGGAAAATAAGGGTGCGTTCCAGTTCCTTCCTCAATCCTCAACCTTAACCCTCGTTCCTCAAAATGCGAGATGCAAGTGCTGTCCCAATTCTTAGGAAGTTAAGTTAAGGAGCGAGTTTAAGGAACGAAACGGCCGTTACGTTGTCGGGCACCCACCTTAAAAGTCAGGGTTACCCAGAATGCATTGCGTTATTTACAGTTAAAACGAAACGTCAGGCTCGAAATGTATTTTCTTTGTTGTTAGAGATATAAATATTACAAAAAACATCGTATTCTCTTCGTTTAGGCCCTTGTTATGGATTAGTTACCTCATTGTTGCTTAAGTTGTATTTTCATTTGACGATCTTTCGTTAATAGCGGTCTGCAGCGGTACTGTTCCTACGGCTACGGCTTCTTCTCTTCTGACTTGATAGACTCAACGCCGCTTTAACGTAATGCTGCCCCCATATCGACTGAGGAAGTATTTGCATTTAAGGAGTGTCCAGTTTCTAGTCGTTAACGCTTGGTTTTGAGGGTTAAGGTTGAGAATTAAGGAAGAGAATTGGAATTGGGCCTAAAGGTCGTACATCATTGTGACAGGTGTGGCTGTCGCAGGTTGTTTATAGACACTATTTTCTCCTGTATAAACCTTTAATTAGAGCCGGTCACCGAATGTGAATTTTTTAATGACGTCCTGCAGAAAAGGCAACAAAACGCTCGTTTATGAATCCACGAAGCTGCTGCGGATTTTCCCCTCCTCGTCCTGCGTTTCTTTCCCGTTTGCCACCTCGTTTAAAGTCTGTAGGTGCTCGCCGTGACCACCGCTAATGAGCCCGCAGCGATTGGCTAATCCGTGATTGTCCTCCTCGAAACGTCCGGCCGCTGATTGGCTCTGGCTCTGCCTGTATTGATCCCAGAAGCGTGTGGGGGCCCCGCCTGCGGTGGCGCCGGCGGTTTGTTTTCTCCGTCAGGTGCTGCTGCTGCTGCTGCTGCTGCTTCCTCCTCCTCCTCCTCTCAAACAGCGCAGAGTCTCCCGGCTGCCGATTCTCACGGCTATTTAGCTCAATATTGATACCGCACTTATTCATCCCAGCTCCGGTTTCATTGAGTTAGACCCCGAGCACCTCCAGAGAGCCGTGCAGTAAGTTAATATTCTCTAAAACCTGCCCTCTCCTCCAACACGCCAGTCAGGAGGTTGGCGGGCGTTCAGCCAACTCAGCGCTCCCCGATTTCTAATAATACCGCTCATCATAAAAGCTATAGGCTAACAGAGGAGCGCCGCCGCTACTGCCGCCGCCGCTCGCCTCTTCCCAACGACCCTCTAAAAAAGCCGCGCTAACGAGAGCCGGCCTAAATCACCAGCTCCACGGAGCGGTGGCCCGTCTCCAGCTCCCCCCTCCCCCTCCCCCTCCCCTTCCTCTCCCTCTCTCATTGTGTTAATATTTCCCAGTGTTAAGTGTTAAAAGGCAGTTTGCTGGTGACAAAGGAGGATGTGTCAGGAACGGTTCTTGTGGACCCGGTAGTTGGAATTTACTCGATTTGCCCACGCTCCATCTGCTGGTCAGTCCGCTCCCGCAGCGCCGCGATCCGGCCCGGCTTTTCCAGGCAGCGCGGCTCGAGCTGGGACTACTTACCCCAGCAATATTTTCACCTTTTCTTTTTTTTTTCTCTCTCTCTCTCTCTCTCTCTCTCCCCCCTTCTCTCTCTCTATCTCTCTCTCTCTCTCTCCCTGTGGTGGGACTGTGGGGGGGGGGGGTGGGTTGTGGTGGTGGGGGGTGGGTGGGTTGTGCAGGGTACTGGGTTTGAGCACGAGTCTCCAGTGTTTGTCAGTGAAATAACCGGCTGTCTGAGCGCTGAAATATGACGCCGTTAGCGCGGTTATATATAATTACCGCTGAAGGTTGTGTAGCTACGGCGCGACGTCACCGCCGCCACATTCGGCGTGTGTGTGTGGACGGATTTATAGACGCTGATTAGACATCAGGTTGTGAGCGTGCAGGGGAAACGTTTCACATACGATTCATTTCACACACATTTTTTATTTTTTTCACTGTCGTCTGCAGATGAACGTTTTATTGGCTCTAAATGAGGGACTAAAAACAAGCAGTTATTAAGCGTTTAGCTCCAAATTAAAACATTTTTTAATTTTTATCTGATTTTTTGGTTTCATTCCTTTCAATTTTTCAATTTCAATCCTGAAAAATCGAGCTGTTTCGACTATTTCTAGATTTTCCTCACGTCTGAATTTGATGCATCATTTTTAACGTTTTTTATTGACACGTGAAACAAGAACGTGGTGGATTATTATCGCCGCCATGTTTTCGGGAGCTTGGTTTGTCTGATAACGCTTCAAGTTCTCGACACATTTTATCGAAACTTTCAGGACGGGTGTTGGCGGGTACAGAGAACTCGTGGGAACGTTTCAGTGGCGTTCTGAGGACCCTACGTGTTGTTATTCGAGTGTGTGGCCCTTTAAGAGAGTCCAGCGTGCAAGACGTTGGAGCAGGAAGCGCTAAAAGCCATCGTGGCGATAAATTACAACAGGAAAATAATCGCGGTGAACAAATTTCCTCCCAATTATTCATCTAATCAGACACTCGGTCGTTCACTGCGTCGTTATTTCCCAGCTCCAATTGTATTCCGCTTCCCGGAACGGAGACACGGAGCGTTTTGTTGGCGGTGACACGGTGATGTGACGGTTTGAGGACCGCTGGATGATTGAGTGAATGGTGGTCGCAGCTCCGGTTCGGATCCGGCGAGGCGGCGTGCCGTCGGCCCGGCTGCTTGTTTCCGGCTTATTAAGACGTTTCGGGGCGACTCTGGCGTTCAGGTAATTATGTTTGGTTCGCTCCGGGCCTCCGCCGTCGCTCGCCTGGCGTTCTGCTTTCTTTTTTTTTTTTGGGTTTGTTCCCCGTGGAAGTCATTTAGAGGGAGGAGTCGCTTTGGCATCCAGCCAGTTGTGATTTCTCTCTCCAGTGGCACTGAAAATTACCCCCCAACCCTCCCCCTCCTCAATCACTTCAACCCCCCCCCCGTATCCTCCAGTTACCCCCTGAGACCCGCGGCTCTCGCCTGGCCTGCATCGGCCCGTCCCATTTAGCGCGTTACCAGCCGGCGTTGCTATTTAATTTGTCTCCATGACGATAATCCCGTCCACTCGTCGCCTCCCACTCTGAGTAATCAAGGCTCCCATTGGACGAGGCTGCACGAGGGCTGCGCTTGCTCCTCGGCGGTCCGTGGCGGTCGGTCCGACGTCGGGACGTTTTCAGGGTGCGGATCTGACACCTCGGAGAGGAACTCCTGAGAAGGAGCTTTAATGAGACATTTCTGGGTTCCTCCGCGGGGAAAAGAACCTCCCACTGCTGGACGCTAATGAGGTCTGGCTGGTTTCTCCACAGTTGTTCTAGAGATATCAGGGGGGGAACAGAAATACAGAAGGTGCCAACGAACGAGCAGTTTAAACTGAACTGTTCTGGTTTTAGGTGATTTTTTGGGGGGGTTGTTTTTCCACAAAAATGTCACTTTATTTCCTTATTTTAATTCCTTCGATTCGCCCAGGTTGGATTTAATATTTTTTGACATAATTTCAGAAATGTTTGATTATTACGGACCACTATCTGAATTTTCTTCTGTATTTTCCTCGTTTATTTTGATTTTTTGTTTTGTTTTGTTTTTTCTCTCAAAGTCAGAAATATTATTTTCAGATTTTAAGAATTTATTGATGAAGCTGTGATTTTTTTTTTCAATCAGCCATTATCAAAATTTTTCATTCAATTTTTTTTAATTTTTACTTTTTTAATCTCTTAATTTTTTTTTTCACCTTTAAGATATTTTCGAGCCGACGTCGACTCAGTCACTTATTTTAATTTTCTCTCCCTTCAACCTTAATTCTTTAATTATCCAGATTGGCCTCCTCCATCTTTAAACTCACCAGCCCATTACACACACACACACGCACACACACACACACACACACACACACACACACACAC
>JASSRZ010034115.1:0-18749 GCA_032164315.1 Malacoctenus gilli | reverse complement strand
ACACACACACACACACACACACACACACACACACACACACACACACACACATACACACACACACACACACACACTTCACGTCAAGCACCTGAGGCTCAGCTAAAGAAACTGATGTATAATTAATGTGGAATCTCAAATGCAGAGGTGTGTGTGTGTGTGTGTGGGGAGGGGGGCATTGTGTGCCTCTGGTGAGGGAGTGTAAGACAGTTAAATGAAAAGGAAAGAAGACTGCGAAGGAAGAGATTTACAGATAAATACACAGACGAAGCAAATTCTCGACTCACAGGCGACTCTTTTTTTGCAGCCACAAGTTGTTTCAAGCAGAAATGAGCTTATCTGACCGGCAGCAGCAGCTTCCACTCCCCCCCCCCCTCCACCCACTACTTACACATATCGAAATGAAACTAAAAATACCCCAAACCCTGTCTTCAACAGCGAGACTCTCGAGTGCCCGACGCCACTTGAAAACCATCAAATCTTCACGTTAAATCTTAAAACAGGGAGTCATTTTTTCCCTGCTACTTTGTCAGAAACTGCATTCTCAATGTTCTTGGTCTCCCGTTGGAACAGGGTCTCCAACACGAGGCCTGCATGCCGAGACCATCTCTACCAGAGGTCTGTGAGCTTCCGAAGGGGGAAATGTTGGCCGCGTGTCCACATGTAACAGGAGTGTAAGAGTGTAAGAGTTATGCTCCAACCACTGACAAACCCCGTACAGCTCGCTCGATTTACGCCGCACTTCACGTAACTTTTGTCGGACCCGACTCTCCCCTGCCTGATGGATCTCTTGTCAGACGAGACAATTGCGGAAAGCAAGAGCCAAATTTCATTGATCACACAATATTGATTTATCCAGGGAGGGGGGGGGGAATAAAAGAGGACGGTACCCGACGGGCTCGGGTACCGTTTCGTTGGATTCCTGTGCCTCGGTGTGCCGCAGTAACCCTCTTTATCGGGCTGTCAGCATCGCTCTCTCACTGAAGAGGATTTAGGAACACACCGCATGCACGGACCTGGCACACGCATTGTTGCCAGCTGTTTTATCACAGCTTGTCAGATCAAAAGCCTAATCTCTGCGCGCCATGGAACACATGCCGTTTAAAGAATAGGCCGTTGAACTGCTATAGGAGCGTTTATGGAGAATACCCAAAGACTCCCCCTGCAAAGGGGTTCTTTGTAAAAATGTATTTTTACATTAGGAGGCCCCAACAAGAATAGCCCGATGAGACGGCTCACCCGGCTGGCTGCGAACAGACAACTCAGCAGTTCCCCCAAATGAATGGTATCAGCAAACACTGGGCAGCTCGCAGCATTATCTACAGCGATGGGACAGCCAGGGAGCCATGCATGAGTGCCCGCGCTTGATCTAATATCAGGAGCGATGATATGATACATATACCTTCTGTTGCAGTCAATACACGACGCCCTGACCTCTTTCCTGCCTTACCGGCTCAGTCATAAAAAGAGAGCGGAGAAGCGGCAGCAGAAGAAGAAGAGCACAAAGGAACGATGCTAAAGCGGGGCCAGATAAAAACAAAGATCTGTGTGTTTGTATGAGACATAATGCATGTCTGTATTCTGTACAGTTGTGGTATATGACCACCACCCAATACAGCTTCCAACTGCGTCATTCGGGTGCAGCGACACTAAAAAAAGACATATTCATGGATCCTAAAAAAGCGTTTTTTTTCCTTTCTTGATGGGAGAATGTATTCGATTACGATCATTTCCTGCAAACTAAATCTTATCTCTCCTAAAAACTCGTTATCTAACTCTTTCCTGACCTAAACTAACAATAAAATCACCTAAAAGAGGTGCAGGGACTTACAGAATGTGAAAGGATTTGCCAATTCTACAACGTCATTCGACAATCAAGTTTGAATGATGGCTCAGCTCAACACTTCAGTGCTTATTAACCAACAATTGATCATCAGCGTAACAGCATGGACGCCACGTTGTCGCTTCCCATTTCCTGATGAGAGCTGCCATCTAACTTGTTTATTACACACATAGTAACCTTTTACTTTGTAGATCAGATCAGTCAACCACCCTCGTGCACTTTGGTATGTCTTCGGTACTCTTGTTCTGGATAAAAGCAAACACTGAGAGGCCCAGTTGCTTCCAACAATGCTGAAACAAAATGTTAATTAGGCTCCTGAATATCATACCCGACTGCAGTAAAAGGAGATACAACCTAATGAAAGCGGTACACAAGACCTTTGCCCTGAAAATAAAGTTCTCAGGGACTCACCGCTGTCAACCTGAGCAGCTGCAGCGCCCCCTACGGAGCAGTGGTTGCAAATGAGTGGCACATTCCAGCAGGTTGGTTCGGCTCCCAAACAGAACCAGCCCTGTGAATGCAGACCCAGGCTGAGTCCCTCGAGTCCAGGGCCACTCCAAGATCTATTGAGAGACCTCATCTACTGCAACCGGTGCTGCGTTGACCCTGGGGGCGGCGGGGGGTGGGGGGTGGGGTTTTCTCCAATAGTCAGAGGGGCCCAGGGTACATGGGGATCAGGCGCCTGGACCATGCCTGGCAACTTCTCTCGCGTCGGATCGGCTTTGGCTCTCCTGGGCAATCGGGCGCCTGACTTCATCATGAAGCGTGACCCTGCCGGGTAAACTAATTTTTGCCACTTCTATCTGCGATCTTTTTCCCTTTTGGTTACGACAGAGTGATGATGACCACATCATCACTGATGTGATGGCCCGAGAGACGTCGGCCCGCCGAAAGAGAGAGCTTCACCTTCCGTCTAAGTTCTATCATCCCGCACAGGCACTGCAGAAATCTTTCACTGCAATTGTTGAGCTGTTTCTGAAACGTCCTCACTTAAAAAAGCAACAAAAAACATGTCAAATTAGTTAAAAAAAAAAAAAAACTGAAAAAAATGTTTTTTAATCCCATTTTGGGAGGGAGAACAACACTTCAGGAACTTCAGAGCAGCAGCTGAGACGAATCAAACGCTTCTGTCACTCCATACTACGTTGCAGAATCACGTGACATCGCTCATTGTCGCTCTCTTTCTCTCTCTCTCTCTCTCTCTCTCTCTCTCTCTCTTTCTCCCCTCCTCCTCTAACTCTGGCTGAGCCATTAATTTTAATATGATTGGAAAAATTTCCCCTCAAAAACTCCAGGGAGTGCCGCGGTTGGACCGCGATGGGGACGAGAGACGAAACTTCAACCGGCTTCCGCACACTCCGGGCACTCAGACGTTAAGCGGCGCTGTCACGAGGCCCAGTGCATCCGGCTGCAGAGCCGTCCCGTCTCTTTCCCGAGATCAGGATCAAAAGCAATCAAACCCCCCCAACCCTCTCCCCTCCAACCCCTTCCATTTTAAATTGTATTTCAAGTGAGTTCAATTACTGTCAAAATGAATGTGCACCTCTGATGAAATGTTCAGTAAGACCTGGCAGAGAAGGGAAGAGACGTGGTTATTTTTCAGCCCCCGCCCGACGTTTCGAGAAGCGTCACGTCACCGTTCAGTTATTTAAATGCGGTATAAAAGCCGAGCGCTGGGTTGATGGCTAAATAGGGCTGAAAAATGTCCGAACACAGAAAAGAGACACCCAGTGTTTGGGTGTCCAGTGGACACACACACACGCACACACACACACACACAGCTGCAGCAGCTCAATCTCGTCCAAACTAACGGCTCCAAGCGAGGACACCGGGACGTGGCGGTGGCTGTGGCGTCTCGCCGGCTCGCTCCTCCTCTTCCTGCGTGAGGGAACCTTAACGCGCTTCTCTTTGCGCTCAGTAAATTTTCACGACCCCCCCTCCTTTGAATGCGGTGCCCAGCTGGCGATTCAGGCCGCCATCGATTCGCGGTGATGAACTGTCCCACATAAAAAGCAGATCTGTGGTTATTTACGCCCCGCGTGTTTCCCCCCGGCTGGCCCGGGATACAGTAGTATTTCGGGTCCGCTGTCATGCCGGGACACAATAGGCTGGAAGGTTTTTGCGCTCTGATTCAGCATTTTTTCTTCTTCCAGCAGTGGAGCTGCTGTCAGACATGAATCCCTCAACATGCTGATTGCTTCAGCTTAACAGAAGAAGGATTTGGCACAGAGGGGGAAAAAAAACCATTTAACATCAGGTTGTACCAACATAGTTGGAGATTTTTGACCGAGGAAACGGTAGTTCTGACAATCCCGAATCTTTTGTACATTATGCAATAAAAATCAATCAGCTGCTGTCATCCATAATTACTGTATTTTCCACACTATAAGGCGCACCTTCAATGAATGGCGTATTTTAAAACTTTGTTATATATTTAAGGCGCACCGCATTATAAAGCGCATAGGATAGACGCTACAGTAGAGGCTGGGGTCACTTTATAGGTGCGCCTTATAGTGCGGAAAATATGGTAATTTTAAAATTCAACCCTGACTTACAGGTTTTGTCGCCGTGTTCACCACAGGGCACATATAGTGAAACCCACAATCGCCTGTACAGGGACACCATCTGGATAGTCCAGAGACACCAATGTCAAAGCCGCTTCGTAGTTTAGGACCAAAATATAACGACCTTTCTTATCCTCATATTGGATTTTGGTACTTTTTTCCCACTAGGTTGATTGTGAAACTGATTCAAATTTACTTTATTGCTATCGCAATTGCATTTCAGTGTCACAATAAGGTGCAGTGTCCCTCGGCGTCCTGACTGAAGGGTACAAAGTGGAATGCCTTCGCTGGTTTGGGAGTGTTTCCTGGCTCTGTGAGGCAGGAGGTCATTCAAAAAAGAGGCGTCAGGTGAATCCATGACACCTTTGAACCTGCTTCAACAAGTAAGCCCAAACACTTTCATACAAAGGGCAGCAGAGTGAAGAACTGATGACGTGACTTTCCTTCTTCATGTTAGGATGCTCGAATCATAACACACGACATATCAAAACAAAGGAAAGAAAACTGTCTCAACCCCACCCAATTACATAATTATAATCCAGTGCACATATAAGCAAATTGCAAAAAAAAAGTCACTCCACAAAAACAGCAGCTTTTCATGTTGATGCATCTTTTTTCAGCATGACAAAGCAGGAGCAACAATACTCACCAGTCCAGAAGAAGTGTGGCCAGTTTGTCCTACTTCAGTCGTTTACTCTCACAACAGTAAAAGGCAACACTCATGTTGATTCTGTCATGGATCTCTTCATATCTTTTATTTTGGTCGCTGGATGCTGTTTTTTCTCTCTTCAAAGAGGACGGAGACATGTGATCACAAGCTGGGAGTGTCCGCCATTGTTGACGCAGCCACCAGAAATGAAATGAATATAAATACGTGTATTCCAAAAAGGTTTGGTAGAAGGTTTAGTTTTTGCCTCTACAACAAGGATAAAGTACATAGAACTCATTTCCAGGCCACCAATTGAGTGACGTCATGTGGTTTTTCCAACTCCTACGTTCTTGTTACTCTTAAACCTGTTCAATTACCTCTATTTGTAACTAATCCCTTTAAGTGATTGCTGTCCGGCTTTGTCATGAATGTTTCATTGTCTACACCACAGCAGCAGGCACGCCATGCAAAATTTAGCTTTTTCAGGGGGGGTTCCTACCTGGTGCTTTACTTCGACCGCACGCCGCCACAAGCATTACACGGCTACATACGTCGTTGCCACTCCTAAATGTGTTTGTTTTGCATTGTGTTTCCAGCTGATGGGCGCCCACGGTGCGCAAAGTGTACAGAGTCCCCCCCCCCCCCCCCGCTGGATTCCTCCAGCCCGCTGAATGATTCTCGCCCAGAAAAATCCAATATCATTGCTGTAATAGACTGAACGCATGTCAACACTCGGGCACACCATGTGAGACACTGGGAATACTTGAAGTAACACAGAGAGGGGGGGCATGATTACAAAATACGTGGCGGGCAGACATGGATCAATTGTCAATCCTCGTGTCCTCATCCCCAGCAACCCCTTCCCTGTCCCCCATTGCCATGGTAAATTGATACCTTAGCAGGGAACATTGTGGTAATAGACAAATCCTGCAGCTGAAAAAAACAAAACGAAAAAAAAACTGACAAGCTGAGCATTTTGGCACCTTGTGGCGGTGAAAGAGTTTTGTATTACAGGGCAAGATTGTGTTGGGTTTCCGCAGGGACCCTCAGGCACCTGTGTGAATTGTAACTGCGTGAACCCTTAAAACGGGGCCTGTTTTTTCACCTGACGGCTGCAGACCCGCCTGATTGGCAACGCTGAAGTCACGACTTATCACCAATTTGGACCAAACGAAACAACAAGTCACAGTGTCTGTCCAGTTCTTGCATTGCCTTGCATGTAGTGGATGATGTTATGATCCGTGGAAGGTCAGAGGAAGGGCATAGTCGTCGAGTTCACCATCTTGAAACCATTAGTGTCCACACCAATTAAAACGCCATCTCCGGTGTAACCAGTGTGGTTATCCTAATGAGCTAAGATAGCTTATCCACCCCCCCTTGGAATGAGAGTCATGCTTTTTTTTTCGAACTAGTCTAAGGATCACTGCACTAAAAAGGGTAACACTCATGGTATGCAGGGGAGTTTGTGAAAACACTGTTGGAGAAAAACGAACAATCACACTGCATTGCTCCCAGCTGGCTGGGAATGGTGTCACTCAAGCAGAACGTGTGATATTGCCCAATGGTCCGCCCTCGGCCAGAGGTGGATATTCCCAGTCAGGGAGGGTTCTTCATGCGTCAATGTGTCCCAGCATCAGCACACCTGCTTGCAGGAAGCCTGCGAACAAGCAGCTCGTTACAGAGCTTCACGGTCACGTCCAAAAGAAGGATGAAAGGGCTGGAGTTGGGCACCAATGAGTCACCGATTGACCGTATATGTGTGTGAGTGACTCCGGAGCTACAGCCTGTGTGTGGTTCTTCTTGGATGACAGTAAGAAGTCAAAAGTGGTCCAAGGAAAGAAAAGTGGCGCCCGCGCGAGATGGTATGATGAAGTTGGGGGATCAATGAGACACTCGCTCCTGTGTCGTTCCAGGAGAGTTCCCGCTTCAAACGGTTGGGGGTTATTCTTGCGCCCGCAGAACTGAGTTAATGCTGTAACTCAATGGTTCTCAAACAGGGCGGGGAGGGGGGGGCGTACAATCCAGGGGGTTATTAGAAACATTTATGGAAAATGAAATCCGTGTATGGGGGAAAAAAAGAAAATAAGTGGGTTTTTTGGAGCGTTTCTTTCATTTGAAAGTCATGACCAAATTATATTCTGATTTCATCAATGGAAAATCCCCAAACGAGCACACTTTAATATCCGAGGTGAGCACTAAAGGCCAAAGTAGGTTACAGTTTCTCGGTGGACATCCACCATCAACGGGGAAAAATAACAACAAACAGACTCACAGTGACAATGATAAACACAAGGCCCCTTCGGCACTTGTTTTCTCTCTATTAATTTGCATCGTCTCAATGTGCTTGAAACCGTGTGATGCATCTTTTCAAATTAGCAGAGTGTCACGGTTGCCTCGCTGATCTCGGAGGCGAAAGTAATCTTGTTACTTTAAATACACGATAACTCAGTTTGGCTATTAAATCTGCCCATCCGCACTGATTTATTCGGCCGCCGCCGCCACGTTTGGGGTTTGTTCGGCTTTGGGATGATTTAATCAAGTATGCAAATGTATGCCTCTGCCCGCATTTAACCCCACCCCAACCCCACTACTGAGGCCATATGTGAAAAAGTGGAGTGAGAACAAGACAATGAAAAAGGACGATCACCGATAGATGCAGTTTGACTGTCTTTGCCAAAATTTGGAGGGAATTGGAATGATTTTGATTTTCAACACAACATAAAATAGTGCCAAATACAGTTTTTAAGAACTTTATCCGAAAAATGTAGGTAAAGATTGAACAAAAAAAAAGGAAAATCTGTCTTTGAAACTGCATTGAAGTATCTCAGGAACCTGTTACTTCATGTACAAGGTGGTGCAAGATTAAAACGTTCTCTTTTTTTTCCACAGTCATTGAAAACCAAGCCTGCGCAGCAACCTTACACAGACTGTATAATCACCGAAGTCGGGGACTTTGGGTTCGCAGCAGGGGGTTTTTTATAAGCGTGTGAAATATTAATGTCACAGACGGAATGAAAGGACGGCCGTGCTCTCAATTTGTGCAGTGGGCAAAGAGCAAGATTCTGCGAAGCCAACGTTGCTTGTCTTCGACGCTCGGGATATTTTGGTTTCTGAGAGGTTGCAAATATTGATTTTTCCACACAAGCTGCAGAAGGCACCGAGCGCCATGAGTCGGGCCGGCGTGAATCAGAAACCAACAATTCTGCACTCGCGAGCCGTTTATATCAACTGACTCATCTGTAAAACTGAGTGGCAAAACCCACCAGTTACCGTTCCCAGACAATTACCAGCAGTACTTCCGACCTCGAGAGATAAATACATCAACTGGAAAGTGGCGACTTGGTGGCGACTCGGTGGCGACTTAGTGGCGGCAGGTGCTCAGGTCGACGGACGTGATCCAACAGAAAGACTCACCGGGTGAGCGGTCAGGAACCACGAGAGGTATCAGTAATATATGCAGGACGTGCTCAACAGCTACAGCAAAACACAGTAAACCGACAGCCGGCTCTTGGGCACACTGGGACATCACATGCACCAAGCAGAGTGGGGCGCTTTTTGAGACACAAAATAAAGGGGCCAATTAAAAGGAGTCACACAAAGGGGGCGGAGCCATGAGGACAGCGAGGGGAAGTAAACCGAAACTCAGGAATGCGAAAGCGTCCTGTTTTAGTGCATCTGGGAGGTTTGAAACTGAGTTTTGAAGGAACGGGAGTGAAAATGTGGAAGTATTATCGTCTGTTTCTGTTGTTCTTAAAGGATTGTCAACTTGCAGTTTTTGTCATTGGGTCTGTGTGATTGGTGTTGCGATGTGTGGGTGTGAAAAGGTCCCATTCTTAAAAAAAGGGGACAATCTCAATTTTGTCCAAATAAACAGTGAGCAAACAAAGACACAAAAAAACAGACATGGAGTGGTGCAAGAACAAGGACAGACAAGACAAAACACAGAAGGTCGAACCAAAATACATTCAAAATACAAAATCAAGACACATCTTAGTTTTCGAACGAGCCAAGATTTAGAGATGGGACGAGGCACAAAGCAACTCGGCATGAAGCTCCAGAGAGGAAAAACAAACAGTGAACACAAAAAAACACAAGATCAAGCCAAAAACTGCAAAGACATTGATCTCGATGACTCAGACATTACTCATAAAAATGCACCCCCCCCAACTACCACTTATGTGTTCTCTATGCATGATTTTGCCATGTCCCCATTTCTAAGCAGTGAAAGGCAATATGTTTTTGTTTTGTTTTTTTTCTCTGTCTCTGTAAACAGGAAGCTCTATGCCCAGAATTCACACCACCTTACCTAATTCCTTTGTACCTGTCGTCCTCCGAAACATCCGACTTCAAGCGTCATCGCAGTACTTTGTGTATTTACTCAGTACAGGAAATCACATTGTGAGTGTTCTTAGATGTTTTCATTTCTAAAATAAAATCACCCGTCACCTCCCTCCTTGCAGTGGTTCTTCTTTTATTTGCAGAACAACAGAATGCACCAGCACCCCCGGTCCTCCATACCACACACACACACACACACACACACACACACACACACACACACACACACACACACACACACACACACACACACACTACACTGCTTTGTTTCGTTGCCGTGCCAAATGCAAGACCTTTAATCTCACAGTTCGATTCTCATCGCGCAACTCTGAAAGTTTCGATCACGTCATCACTTTGAGGTTGCTGACCAGCAGATTTCCAGCCTGCAAACAACAACGACAAAATTGCTCTAATACAAAGCTCCATTTTAAGGATATTAAATCGCTATTTGACATACAGGGAAAAATTATGGAAATTGATACTACAAAAAAAATGGAGTCAATTAGTAAAATGTACAGGTTTTTGTATACTCAGTGGTGAATCTGCAGTCTGTTGGGTCCACCTGGGCATTATTCAAGGGAGGGACCCCCTCTCGCCAGCCTTTACCACCAAACTGGGATGAAAAAATCTGGAAAAAGGGCAGGGCTTTGTTATGGCGGTCTCCTACAACTTTTTGTGCTGTTCCCTGTAACTACGAACACTGCAATTTGTCACTGATTCAGTTTAAAGTTCCCCAACTTCCACAGTCTTCTCAACCACCAGGAACTATTTGCTTTATCAACCAATGGGGAGGAAGCAGCAGCAAAGATGCTCATGCTACTTTTCCATACCGTATTTTTTACACTATAAGGTGCACTGGATTGTAAGGCCCATCTTCAATGAATGGCCTATTGTTTTCATATATAGAGCACACTGGATAATAAGGTGCACAGAATATAGGCGAGGAGTGGTTTGGCTTGCGCTATGCATCCACTGACTAAGGTAGCCATAAGTGACCAATATTGATCCGTATACAAGGTGCACTGTTGGTTATTCAGAAAATCAAAGGCTTTTAGGTGCGCCCTATAGTGCAGAAAAAACAGTATAATCAAAAAACGTGTCAATCAAAGAAATTACATAGTTTTGAAACATTGCTGAAGTGATACACATAATATTACTGCAGGACAGTATCATCCAGTATCATCCAACCAACACCTGAAACTTTCCCTTCTTAAGGCTGAGCAATGCAGTCTCGTGCAGCGCTTTTCTCTCTAATGAGTCTGCTCACATCCGTCAATGCCCGTGTGGCGACTTCCCGATTCCTTCCTTTCATCCCGACGTTTCTCACTGCGAGCCTCCACCCACGCCACCGCCGCTCCCTCTCTCATTCAGAACCTTCCTCTGCTGGGGGGGGGTTAAACCCCCACGCACGACCCCCACCTCCGCTCTCCGCACCTTCCTCGTAAGCTCCCCCCCGCAAGCGTGGCCCGGGCCAAAGAGGACCTCATTTCGTCCCTGCCCCGAGATGAAAACATATGCTTACGCCTCCCCATTGTAAGCAGACCAGGCAATAGAGTTCGAGCTTGAGCCTGAGACAGACTTTCTCGCACGAACGTTGAATACCAAGCGGTGACCGAGGGGGCCGCGCTACAAGAGCTGAATGTAAAAAGTTACTGTATACAGCAGCGCAGCGAGCGGGGGAGGGACGCAGAACAAAGGAAGGCAATGGAGGGGGTTACAGAATTTGCATTAAGTTATGCATTTATTATTCTAGGGAGAGAGATGGGAGAGATATTTTGGACGGGGTTCTGCATTGTTTATCGCGAGGTGGTGTCAAAAGAGAGAGCAGAGAGAGGGAAACTATTAAAGAAAGTCACTCAGATGAAACTCAAACTTCTATCCAGGGCACCAAAAGGAAAAAAAAAAATACTGTTATTTAGTAGCAAGTACTCAAGTAAAACCAAAAGTAGTCATCCAAAAAAAAGGACGAACGACACAGAGGTAACTGCTGTAAAAGTACAGAGCGAGTGAATAATTTGAAGAGATTGAAGCCATTATATATGAAAGATTATATTAGAGTTGAGTCCAAATTTTCAGAGAAAGAAAATTTGTGACAATTAATGGGTGTCATTTGAAATTTCCAGATGTTCTGAGTGGAAAAATTGAAACAATTGTACTCTTCGCTGGTCGGCACAAAGCAAAGCGCTTAAATGGCGTCGTCAGAAAAAAAAAGCGGCATCACCAGGCTGTGTGGAAGTGTTTTCTTTTTAATGACAAAATCTCAAAAGGGGAGAAACAAGATCTATGCAACCAAACTGAACAAAAGGAGAATGTAAGAGTAAAGGGGGGTGTGAATGAGGAGAACGAGGTTACTGGTGTTTGTAGACAGACTGAGGAATAAAAGAACGGAGGTGCAGACAGTTGGCAGCCGTGAGAGCAGAGGGGACAATGAACAGGAAAGACAGAGGTGGAAATACCGAGAACAAAGCAATGTGGAAAAGCCAAGACACACCTGGAACCAAAGTAAGTCGTGAATAGCGCAGAAAGCAACCACACAGAAACTCCTGCAATTCCAAGGAAAAATGCAAAAGAGGACATGGAAATGAACCAAAAGTCACTGGGCGTGACAGCACGCTACATTTCCTCAATCTTCTCACTGAAACGGCACTCGGGGGGATTCGCAGCTAAATTGTTGAGGTATATTTGCAATTTGTGAGTCAGTCTGAAGTCATTTTTGATATATATATATATATATATGCCCCTCATTTTTCAAAAGAAATAGTCTGGTCTCGGATCCTGTCCGAACTACGTGGAAGTTTTACTACTCAAAAATCAATCCGAAAGAAATAAAAAATACCCCCTTTTTTTTGTCTTTTTTCTTTTTTCTGAACTTTTTTTTTCCCAAGTTCAGCCTGTTTGGTTTCAGGTGAGTGAGCTGCTGATCAGCAGCCCCATCGCCTCTGCAGTGATCACTTCGCACCACGTCCTATGACCTTTTATTCGAGAGGACGCACATTCAACCACATTGATCCTTCAGTTTTGGGCTTTGACAGCGTGCAAACACACACACACACACACACACACACACACACACACACACACACACACACACACACACACACAGATTCTAAACTGTTTCAGTGCAAAAAACCCAGATGAACTTCATGACTGCCAGCGTGATGACCGGTTGTTGACATTGGCCATCTCCGCTCGTGACGCTCTCCAAGGAAACGATTTGATGTGCAGGTAAGGGGACCAGAAACAGCTGATATGCACCTGGGACGGGCAGGCGGCGGAGCAGACGGCTCCCTCTCTTTATCGAGCAAACTTCAGATGGACAAAGTGCGACCCGCTCGATGAGAGTCGAGCTCCCGTTTAATAAAGTGCACAGTCGTCTCAATTGATTCCCACTTAATTCAGCTCCGTAGGTGTGCAGACCAGTTGTGCTGGTGCACAAACAAATATCAGCAAAATGACTGGCAGGTAATTAGCGACTACATTAGAATTGATTGAGAGAGTACTTGAAATGAACATCGGCCAATGTTCTCTTCATTTATCAGCGAATCAGTTCATGTTCCTGAATTGTCTGCAGTGGGATTGAGATGAGCTTTCTCACAACCAACTCTGGTCTGTCGTCCCTGAACGCCTCCACAGATGGTGCTGTGACCTTTATGATGCAGCACATATTAAATTAGTTGTGCTTGAACTGATGAGGAAGATACCAACAAAGGAGAGGGGTGGTGATTGAAGCTGTCAGAGCGTGAATTTGGTTTCCTCATCCGTCATAAAGTGAATCTTCTTCTTCTTTTGGGTCAGCGTGGTGTTTGTATTGGAGTTTTTTAAGAGTCACTGTAAGAAACAGTGGTGTACGTGCAGAATGCTGAGTCCAGCCAGTGGATACTCGGATATTGGATGCATGGATACTCGTTTATCGCAGTCGTCACATTCCCAAAATAACCCGTGATAGCCAAAATACTCAAAGTAGTCATCTTTATTATTACTCTTTTTTTTTTTTTTACAATTATTTCACAGAACCGTGTTCTGTAACGGCGCCCTACAGCCACGTAGCTTCACCCTTCCTTGGGCATGTCCAGAAGTTGAACTTTTTCAGCGGTGGTCAGCATCTTCTGCTTTTTGGGTGCATCCGCGGGTGCCTTGGTGCCTTTTCAGAGACATTGTGGGTTTTGTTATGTAGAAATTTTGCGAACACGTAACGTTGCAGCGTCGCATGCATTCGGTACTGGACAGAGAGGAAGCACAGAGTAGATTGATTGACACTGGCCGAGAGTCCCTTAGCCAATCAGGACGTAGAACATAAACTGCGTTCATACACTGTAAAAAAAAAAAAAAAGCATTAAAAAACTGCACAATAAAAGGTGAACCGCGGATGTTCACTGTCATCCAAATTCTCTTCAAATTGCATGGAAACACACAGAATAATTGGACCCAAATCAAACCTTTCAGAACTTTCTCAAAGCTCCTTCGGTCGACACCACCACATTAGCCCACAGTGGGTGCTCCAACTTTTCCACCTTTCACATCACAGCAAAGATAACTAGACATTTTATCCACCAGGAAATCTCAACGTTGCTCAATCGCAAACGTCCAGATGGGAAACACCTCGGAATGCACGCCGCGTCTGAAAGTGTGGTACACAGTTTCGCTCTACGTTGAAGGGCAAGGCTGTCCTGCTCAGAGGGAGACGTTAAGCTGCCCTCGGGGGTTCGCCCTTAAAGCCCAGAGGGGGGTGATTACGGAGGGGAAACACATCAGACCATATCAGAGCGACCCACTCTCCCCTGAAAGCAGCTGGAGGAGGTGCTGGAACAGCGCTGATAGCATAATGCAGGACCCCCTCCTGGCTGCGGCGTGTGTCTTTCCATGTGGATTTGTTTCAGCCCGATTGTCGAACGCCACAAAGAGCTCTCCCAATTCTCTCGCTCGGGACTCCGAGGATAACTTTTATGCTGATCGAGCACCGTTCATCAATATTGATCAGACTTGAGAGGCTGAGTGTTCATGACTCGACTACTTCAAACGAGATTGGTTAATTCTGGTCGACTTTTTTTTTTTCCCCAACCTCAGCAAATTATCCAGAGGGGGGGGTGGAGGAAAAAAAAAAGGTTTTTCGAATTACTGTCAAACTCAGTGATGTAACGTTCTCTGACAAACTCCTGATTTTCCACTTGTCTCCCAGGCCTTGTGCCTGTCAGGTATGTGCCGTGTCCGAAAAGAGATCTTACTGTGAAGGTTCTCAGGCTGCAATCCGACACAATAGCTTCACAGGCACGTTTGTAGTGATTGAAGAACGAAATCTATTCTGATCAGGTGGGAGTCACGCAGGTTGACCGTTGGTCGGCCGAAGGAGTCAGACCACGGATACGTCTGCGTTCGATGCCTGCGCTGTCGAGTTTTGACCACGAAACCACCCGGTCACTTACAAAAATGAGACCTAACATCCCACACCATCCACCTGCGAACCGCAGATCAGTCCGGGAAACAAACGTGTTTTCCAGTCAGTTCATCCAGTCCATCACAGGGGCTCCACCCGGAGATGATCGGGGGGGGACAGTCGCTACAACAACACTGTGCAGTTTACATAAGCCTTATATATCTGTGCCTTTTTTTGCTTCCTCACATATATTTGACACCATACTCGACCTCAAATTCCTGCAAGTCTTCGATCCGTCTCCCCTTGTGCTCTGACGTCGCAATCAGCATTTCAAAAGATGCGTCGCATCTCTCCAGTCTGGGGGTTGAACTGAAAGTTACTCAGCGTCTGCCGACAGAACCGGAGAAGGCTGCGATGCTGTTTTCTAGGAAGGCTCCTTCCCTGTAGCCCCGTGATTGTTTTGGCCGTCAGCCACACACACTGAGCCTGAGTCATTGTTGGCAAACCGGCTTTTCACCCCGACAGCCTTGTTGAGCTGGCTTTTGACCAGACGGCATTAATCTCTGCTTCCCCCTCTCCCCGCATCTCCCGTTTCCACGGGGTTTCGATGCCTCCGCCGCGACTCCGCGCCGTCGTC
Source organism: Malacoctenus gilli (assembly GCA_032164315.1). Taxonomy (NCBI): domain Eukaryota; kingdom Metazoa; phylum Chordata; class Actinopteri; order Blenniiformes; family Labrisomidae; genus Malacoctenus; species Malacoctenus gilli. Next base: position 3,350 of record JASSRZ010034115.1, on the reverse strand, counting down.
TTTCATCGCTGGGGCAGGTAACGCGGAGAGACAGGTATCGCGGGGGAAAAAAAAAAAGCTATAAGTGAGGAGATTGCATGTGGAGGTGTAAAAAATGCTGTCATGAGCACATCCGAGTGTGCGGAGCGCAGGCCAAGCTTTGAGCGTTCACGGCTGCCTCGGGGTGTCCGACTCCAGACTGTGCGGAGGCTCCGCTCTTCCTGCATGACTGCAGTAATCAGGTGGGTTTGAAGCTGCGCCACTGTGACATCCAAGGAATACTATTAAAAAAACCTCCAAATCCAAACAACTGATACTAAGACTCAAACTGCATTTATTCCTTCTGCTCATATTTGAGAGATAGTGTTTGTCAGTGTGTGAATTCTTACACCTCGCGGTGTCAGTGTAGGTAAATCCGTATGAGTTAAATATCCAACAACATTGTCCAACTGAAATGTCCAAATTCTAAAATGAGCTGAGACATGAGAGCAAGGTCGTCAGACGGACAGCGGAACAAAGCGAGGTAACAAGGTCAGCCAGGGTGAGAGACGAGACACGGGTGAGGGAAGACACAGTACTCAGAGGCACACTCCAGGTCAAGAGAACAAGTGGATACAGCCATTTACTCTTGAGACGGGGGGGGGCAAGAGGAGGGGGGAGTTAAATGCCAAAGTGAAACAGGAAGTCATGAGAAAATCATAGAGGCAAGACGAGATCAGCTTGTGTTGCATTAGTGAGAGCACGGAGAAGCCGCCGGATCCCAGATCAGCCGGTGACCATAACCCCATGACCACACGCAGCCTTCTAATTAACCAGGTGAGCTGTCTCTGTGTTTGCATAGACAGTGACTCGAACTGCCAGACCCCGGGCTGCCACCGGGGAACCACCCCGGAACTCATCAGCCTCTTCCTTTTCTGCAGACTTGGTTCATACGGTGTCGTATTATGCTGATTGTCTCACAGAACGACCTCTGCCGTCGCTGAGCCATCGCTTCCCAAACAAATTCACCATCTCATCAGAACAGGAGGCAGGATGATGGGTCACATTCCTCCCAGCCTTCAGGAACTCTTTTCCCAAGAATTCAGTGCACAGGTAAATAACATGGGGGGGGGGGCTCCCATGTTCTGCATCCAGAGACGACATATATGGTCCCTGACCCATTGGCCATCAAGCTTGTCAATGAGCCAGGCTAAAATTGCACCCGATTTGTCTCTCTGCTTGTATCGAAAAGACAAAACTGAATAAAATGTTTATATTTAGTTGTTTTTTTTTAAAGTTTCATCTGCTGTATTGATCTCTGCACTATGCCAGAAGTCCCCCAAGGGATCGATTGAATAAAGAACTTTAAACATTCTACCTGACAAAACAAAGAAAACACAAAAGAGACGAGAAACTGAGGCATGGCATACGGCCAAGGGAAAAACACTACAAACAGGAACCACAATGCACGGCACGGTTCATGCTAAACAGTCCCACCGTCAAAGGAATGGAATAAAGGAGCCGTCCGATATTACAGGCGGCATCACGCGCCAAGAGAGCACCTGTGTACTGCCAAATAAACAACAACAATTGATCTTCAATATGCTTTTAGGACTGCTGAACAGAGGACTTTATTCAATATGTCAGCAGCAATCATGGCACGTTTATAGCAAATGGACTTCAGTTGCACTTTCCTCTCCCGTAGTCGTCCGCAGTGCAGTCATCCATTGACTGATGTTTGGGGCCCGATGGCACGTGGACACGCACCGACGCAAGTGATCCAACAATGCAGTTCAGAGCGGAACTCCGTACGCAACCAATCCACGAAGGGGCTTGACCTGCGACAATGCCCTCTGATGTATTCCTGAGGTTACGTGCGTGTGAGGATGGACACGAGCGTTCGGCGAGAGACCGATGGCGAATAATGGTGATGGCACTATCCAAACAGGAACAGTTAATTGAGGGGTTGGAATGTTTTGCAGCTGAGCTCCGAGACTTGGTTGAGGAAGTTATTGAGGAAAAACCTATTAGGGTGACAATCTGGCACATTATCAGTGGCAAATGAAGAAGGATAGTGTCAGAAAGACGTGAAACCTAAGCAGGGGTAGGCAACAGAAGACAAACGATATCACAGATAAAGGTATTTCAAGTTGCACCTTAGCTCTGTAGGGCTGTCTGAATCTGGTTAACTGAGGAAACCTGTACAAATTTGCAGTTTTGCTTCCTTCCTTCCTTCCTTCCTTCCTTTCTTCCTTCCTTCCTTCCATCGTCTTCCGCTCATCCATGAGCCGAGTCTCACTCCCTTCGATAGATCCAATGCTTTCACGGCTGTGAAGTCATTTTCATTGAGCCTTATTTTTTTTGTTTCTTCCCTCTTTCTTTTCTTTCACTTTCTAACTTCAAAAACACACTGAGCATCTGTACCAGAGCTGTGCTGTGCTGAGCTGAATAATACAGCCTGGAGTCAGTGACAGGGGTTACCAAGAGAACACCTCTTTTACTCTACCTAACCAGCCTGACAAATTCAGGCCAGGAGCGCTGTCTTAATGATGCTGAATTTTTCAGATGACTGCTACTCTCACATTCTGTTTGTCCCAGGATATATATATTTATATATATAAATATATCACGCTCGGTGAGCCCGGCAATCTTTAAAACCGTCTCATATCCTGATCAAAGAGGACAAAAGCCGTCTGGGCCGCCCGCGGACAGACGGGTGTAACGGTCCCCGGCCGTTTATGTATTCTTCTGCTGATGCCGGTTTCCTGCCGGCAGGCTTTTTTTCAACAGTGATTATGTTTACAACTCCAGTCCAAAAAAAGGCCCTGGACCTCAGCAGCGCGTTTGATTTCCATTCCTGATTTCGCATCGGCGATCTCCTTCGGGGGGGGTTATCGAGTGACCTTCTTTGGTGCTTTGAGGATGTAAAGGTGAACTTGATTTGAGGGAAGAAATGACACGTAGATGGAGCGCTGAGGGGGAAATCCATCAACTTTCTCGCTTGAACTGCCGTCTCCAGTCTGGTTCTGATCACTTAATGACAGACACAGTATCGGACCCAAGTACCTTTTGATATCTGTCTTTGAATTGTTTTAGACGTTTGAAGGGACAACCCACTAGTTTGCTCTTGAGATTTAGCTGTATCCTGTGACAGCCTGTTGTTTTTATGAAAAATGTTGAGTTTCATTGACCTGCAATACTAACTGGGTTGCAACGAAAAGTTGCAATAGTGAACACTTGGCTTCCCGACTGTCAACATGGGAAACGGCAACGAAACAATTGGTATGGCAACTAGTGTCATGACAAGCAGTACATCAATGCATGTGTGTGTGTGTGTGTGTGTGTGTGTGTGTGTGTGTGTGTGTGTGTGTGTGTGTGTGTGTGTGTGTGTG
>JASSRZ010034114.1:0-18757 GCA_032164315.1 Malacoctenus gilli | reverse complement strand
TGTGTGTGTGTGTGTGTGTGTGTGTGTGTGTGTGTGTGTGTGTGTGTGTGTGTGTGTGTGTGTGTGCACGTGTGTGTACGTGTGTACATGTGTACAGGTCACTGAGGTGGAGGAGGAGATGCGGCAGCTGCTGGTTGAGACTGAAACACAGAAGAGAATCATGGAGCAGAAGATGAAGCAGCTCAGCAGTGTTCTTAGGGACTTTTGACGCAAGGCTGAGGGGTTATTAAAGAATAAGAGTTTAATTAATGTTTTATACAAGCTGTTGCAGTTTTCAGACTTGGATATTGTGTATCTAAATAAAGTCAGGAGCCAACTCCTTCAGCGTACAGTTGTTTTGCATTCGAGGCCATATTATTTGGCACGTTTATATTCACTTTACATTTACACAGACTATCCTCAGTTTACAAAGATCCAGTATTTTACAGTCACACACACACACATATATATGTATATATATATACACACACACATATATATATATACATATACATACACACATACATATATATATGTATATATGTATATATATGTGTGTGTATATATATATGTATATATATGTGTATATATATACATATATGTATGTATATATATATATATATGTATATATATACATATATGTATGTATGTAAAGATCCAAAAGGTTTCATTGCATCTTTGGACGCCTGGAAAAACAAAGGTTCATGACATTTTTGTGCGTCTGTGGGGGACAAAAGAGTTCCTCCTCGCCCTGCAGTACCACCTCTCACCACTGAGCCACTTAACGCTCATTGGTTACAATCTATCTCGAGAACCAACGGGAGCCTTTTCTTGCCTGGACCGTTACTTCCGGGGGAGTGCTGGGAAAGACCTAAACATTTGGTGTGGTTTTTTTTGGTGGGAGCTTCTGTTGCCACTCAGGAATTGTAAGTGTATAAGTGTCGAAAATGAACAGAATATTCGGCCGTGGTAAGCCCAAAGCGCCTGCGCCCAACCTGTCCGACTGTATTGGAAACGTGAGTACTGTCAGCCTGTGTTTTTCTTCTTGTTGACGCCTCCGTTCGGAGATTTAATGGTAGCTTCTTCAGCTAGCATGCTCACTAAGCAGTCATAACTGCAGACTGTCCGACAGTACGTGTTTGGCGTGCATTTATGCAGCTCAAAGAACAACGAGACCGACGTTCCGTTGTTTTATGTCAGTGTTTTTACTGTGACTCATGCGTGTGTTTGTCCAGAACGACCCACATCTTGCTGCCTAGTGTTGTTCCGACACACACACACACACACACACACACACACACACACACACACACACACACACACACACACACACATTCAAAACAACCGGAAGGGTCGAGCAGTTCTGGGTCAGGATGCTTCCGTTCAGGATTGTTCCCTTTTCGTTCCCTCATCTTTTAGGTGGATGCAAGGGCAGAATCCATAGAGAAGAAAATCAGCAGGCTTGACACAGAGCTCATGAAGTACAAGGATCAGATGAAGAAAATGAGAGATGGACCTTCTAAGGTTTGACAAGTCCACGGATTTGCTTCGGGGGCATTATTCGGGCTACAGGTCTGATGTATGGTTGTTTTTTTCCATTTTGACATACAGAACATGGTGAAGCAAAAGGCGATGAGAGTCCTGAAGCAGAAGAAAATGTGAGTTCTTCCTCCTGCAGTCATATTCACACTAGTACACTAAGAATACACACAAGATCATTTTATTGTGGTTAAAGTGGAGTCAAGCTATCCAGAAGAGCTTGAGCTTGACAGTAAATCCCCATGCAGAAGACAGCAATTTGATTACTTTTCAAAATTAAACATCTTCTATTCACAGCAGATCATTTTTCAGTTTTGTTAAACCGTATGTACCTAAATTGTTTTTCGATGCAGTTGCACAAAGTTTATCAATTCACCTTTGTTTGTTCAAGGCCCAATATGGAGGCTCTCACTTTTTCTCTTGTTCTTCTAATCAAAACTTAAGTAAACCTCCAGCAGGGGTCAACGTTTTTGTTGGGTATGGTCATTGTGTTTGAAATCTACAGACTAAAGCAACACAGTTGTTAGAAGCTCAATGATTTCTTTAAATTCAGTTGGAACTGAGCTTGGCACACGACACGAAGCAAGCAACGCCTCACTGTGATGCACTCCTGCAGGTATGAAGGCCAAAGAGAGCAGCTGGCTCAACAATCCTTTAACATGGAACAGGCCAACTACACCATCCAAACGCTGAAGGACACAAAGACAACAGTAAGCACAGCCACCAAAACTTTGTAACTACACTCAACACTTTGGATCATTGTTACCTCACCAGTGTTGCCAGACAATAACAGGATAAATATTGTATTTCAGCCAAGATGATCATGTTTTGGGAGAGATTACGCTACACTAATGGTTACTAAAATAACTCAGTTGACTTCTTAACTGAGCTGAGGGACAAGAGCTGCTTTTCGAAGAAAAACATCACTTGTAACTGAGCCTTAACCCACTGTTATTGGCTGGAAACTTCAGCTGGTAAAAGATGCATTTGGGACTTCTGTTCATACATTATACTGAGGGCCAAAATAGTGTCCTCTCATTTTGGTACACTTTTTAACTTTTATGCCTGCTCCCAGTTTTTTACAATCTGGTTTCTGTGTCTGACTTTTTAGTTATGTCATCTTTTTTTCCATTTGTTTGCCAGGAGAGAACTTGACAAGGATGACCTCTGTCAGTTACTGAATGTCCTATCTGCTATGTCTTCCCTTTTCCCAGGTAGAAGCCATGAAGATTGGTGCAAAGGAGATGAAAAAAGCCTACAAGGATGTCAAAATTGATCAGATTGATGTAAGTTTTCCCTTCTTTGCGTTTGTCCCAGGCACGTGGAAAGCAAAGTCAGGTGGTGTGAAGAACCTAGACTGTTTGTGATGACTGGGATGTTTGTGTGAGGTGTGTCTAACCTTCGCTCTTCCACTGTAACAGTCAACACCTCTGCGAGGTTTTTCCTCTGTGTGAGAAGGGCCTCTCAGCTCCCACTCTCTGTCTTTTTGTGCTTGCACTGATACATGCACTCCACGCCAACAACATGTGACCAACTTTTTTTACTCAATCTGTGGATAATAAGCATTCTGAAGCAGGAAGAGTACCAGAATGCAGCCAGTTTCTGGAGCCATCAATGATGCTGCATCAGTAGTGCATCAGTGTGAAATTCAACCTTGTTTAGATCAAGCCATGTAAAACACCAATATGAAGTAAGTTTATATTAAAGATCAGCTTTTCAAAACAAAAAGAATAAAACAAACAAGGTAACTATTTCAACTGGTTAACAAAATGGCACCACCCATATCTAGTTAGAGAGGAAAACACCATGTGTAGTGCTTTGAGGTTTGGTCACAATTAAAATGTCTGTTTCCTCAAATATAGTCTTCCTCGTTTGGGCAGTTGGAATAAACAAGTTAACAAGTGTGGAACAAACAAGGGATTTTAGGTCAACCTGAAAACAGTCTTTGGTTCAGAGACAAGTGAAAACTGAGCTCTTGATTTACTGCAAGACTGTGTTCAGGTCATTTAAACAAGCCAAACTAAAGTGTGGAAAGAGAATTGCTTCTGATTAGGGAGGCTAAAGATGAAGGGCCAAGTCTGGCACGTTCCAGCACAGTCCGTAAGCCTGTGAAATGCTTGAGGAAAATGAGGCAAACAGGACATCTGGTGCAAAAGCTCTGAATTCTGCTGTACGATAGGACCTAAAAAGGTCTTCTTGTATTTGATCAACAGTGTAAATCTCAATTTCTTGAATTATCTGTTTTTGTTTTTGTTTTTTTTATCCTCAGGACTTACAAGACCAACTGGAAGACATGATGGAGGATGCCAACGAGGTCCAAGAAGCCCTAAGCCGCAGCTACGGCACTCCAGAGATTGATGAGGATGATCTTGAAGCAGGTACCACAGAGGATCCCTCTGACACAAAGTGTCCACACTGGACTTTATGTGTTGTCATGGTAACAAAATGCCTGAGAAAGAATAAACTTCATCATCATCACATATTGTGTGGTCTCGAGGGTCCTTTAGAGCTGTTGAACATCCACCTTCATTTCAGTATTTTTGCCAGTACCTCATGTTTTCAGGGGTTGAGGCTCGGGGGCCGTTCTTGGATGCTCAGTGTAAAAGGTTGTTACCATATTGCTTATTTAAGCATAATGTTAAGATTATTTATGGAATGATTTCATGGAGCCAACCTATTTGAACATGTCTGGAGTTTTGGCACATCTCAATCTGACGGCGCAATAATAAGGTTTAGAAATTTGCACTGAATTTGATGAGAATTTTAAAAAGAGGTTTGTAGGTTGTTAACTGACACTTCCTTTGGGGCAGCAACATTTGTTGGAACTCTTTACCACAGGCAGGGAAGTAAACCACTCAAAGTAATAAATACTTTTCAATAGATAATTTATTTTGTTTAAGAAAAAATGTATTTCAAATTTTTTTTTTTTATTGGGTTTTAAATGCATTTTGTTAGAGAGAAACATTCAGCAAAAACAATCCCCATCCCTCAGAAAAGACAAAGACAGGAAAAAAACCCAAAAAACAATGACAACACCCACCTGGTCACTGCCTGAGCAATATGGTCACTGTTCACATCACCTTGTGAACTACATTCAAGAATTGGTTGAGCGTAGAGGTAAGGCGGAGCCCACCCAAGCCAGAGGGGAAGATGTCGGTGAAAGAAGGCCCAGCGTTACCCAGTCAGGGCGCTCAGGCTGCTCGTACCAATAGAGTCAGTGAACTACACATCTCAGATTGGCCGCCCAATAGTAAAAACAAAAGTTGGGCAGAGTGATGTCCCCAGTAGATTTAGACTTTTGGAGCTGAGTTTTGTTGAAACGTGGTTGTTTGCCTTGCCATATATAGGAGGATATGATTGAGTCTTGTTTGAAATGGCAACCAGGAATATTTGAAGGAGAACCACTGTAATGTTAGTTGCCTCGTCTGATTTAAGAGGGCTACCAGGTTTTCTTAAATATATAAATCTTTGTGCTTTCTGGTGACTATGACCCCGAGATATGAGAACTTTCTGTGCTCCACCTTCAAATTTAAATTGGAAAAATCTAATCGCTTTATTGTTCATTGGGATTAATTCACTTTTGCCAATGTTCAGTTTATAGCCGGACAGGGTACCAAAGTGACTCAGCAGTCATAAAGCAGTAGGGAGTGATTCTGTTGGATTTGAAATATAAAGCAAAGGGTCGTCTGCATAAAGGGCGACTCTGTGTTCCTCCCCAAACCCCAGATAAGCCATTGCAAGTGCAAAGGGCTTTGGTGAGAGGTTTTATATCTAGGTTAGCGAGCATGGGACTGGGCGACACCCTTGACGGGTACCGTGTTGTAGGTTGAGAGGCTTTGATCTTTGGGAATTAGTGCAGCTCATGGCAGTGGGCTGAGTGTAAAGCGTTTTGATCCACATGGTGAAAGAAGCACCAAAACCAAATAAGGTTATTCAATGCAGTCAAATGCCTTCGCCGCATCAATGGAGACAATACATTCTGGCGTATCCTCCTGGGTGGCAAATAAAGTGTCAAAGAGCCGTCTAATATTATAAAAGAGCTGCCTTTTTAGTTAAAACCAGTTTGATCTTTGGATATAATAGAAGGAAGAAGGTTTTCCAGAAGAAGACAGTCTTGTAGCGGTGAGAGTGCATGCGAAGACCTCTTGAAAAATTCTGTTGGAAATCTATCTGGACCCCGACATTTGTTTGATTGCATTGGAGTTTTAGAATTGGAGTTGTATTGTTTCTAAATGGTAAATTAGGTCCTGCAGCTTTTTAGCAGAGCCAGCAGAGAGTTTAGGAATATTGAGGTTATCCAGAAAACGGCGTATTGAAGCTGCTGCTTCACAGGACTCATAAGTGTAAAGTTTGGTATAAAATTCCTCCAAAGCCATGTTGATCTTTTAAGGAATCTGACGCAGTCTCACCGTCACTTAGCCCTATTCTATGAATGGCTTGTTTTGATTTGGAACCCTTCAGCTGATTGGCCGGTAATTTATCGGCTTTATCCCCATGGGTATAAAACATCGTTTTATTCTTGAAGAGCAGCTGTTCAACACAGTAGGAGGTGGACAGATCAAATTTAATCTTCAGCTTGTCTCTTCTTTGATGCAGATTGGGGCATCTGTTCAGAGCATACTGTTTGTCTATTTCTCTAATCTGACTAATCAGTTCACTCTGCTCCTGAGTTTATTTACGTTTCATTCGAACCGTATACGCAATGATCTGTCCACGCAGGTAGGCTGTGAGTGTATCCCACAAGGTAAGGAGGGAGATATCTGGGTTCATGTCAGCATCAAGGAAAAAATAGTTGCTCCTTCTCTCTGAATCTGACAAACTCTGGATCTCATAACAAGGTTGAATTAAAACGCCACTGTCTACATTGAGGAGGGAGGCCAGGAAGTAACAGAGAGCGTCATCAGTGAGTGATCAGATAGAACAATCGGCTGGTATCCACAGGTGTTAATGAATGGCAAAAGTGCGTTGTTCACAAGGGAATAGTCCATTCTGGAATATGTGGTTTAATCCCTTCACATTCCAGCTCAAAAAAATGGAGGCATTTCCTTATGCAATACAAATGAGGTGAGCATAGACCTGGCTGTGGCAACTTGATGGTATTGACAAATCAGCAAAGTGACCAGCACTTTTCCTGAGCGTTGATAAACAAAAAACACTAACATAGACATCATCAGTGGCGGTGACAATTGATAATCGATCGACACCAAATGGGTCAAATGACTGAGGTGCCATGATGCAGTCACTTCCTATCTGGAAAGATGAGAGCATAGAGATGATATATGTGGTTGCCAAGTTGACTCTGGATAGACCTGCCTGACGCCCCACCACCTTGGTTTCAGGTAATCACAGGCAGTAGTTCGTGTACATCTATAGAGCTCAAACATGCTCCACAATCTTAAAGGATTATAATTTGCCGAAAAGTTGCACTGAATTCCACACATTTATTCTTTAATAATTATCTGCAAAGTGGAGCTCATGTGATCATTGACATTGGCTGGCTGGCTTGCTTGTTTGTTTTATTTTTGTTTGCAGAAAAGCACGCAAATCTCTCAACAGATTTGGCTAAAATAGTCAGAATGGGTGGGGTGTGGTGGAGTGACAACTGAATGAATAGTGATCAAAAATGAAGAAATGCATATCACATTGTAACGGTGTGGCCACTTAGTGGAGGTTGAACTCTGCGAGTGCATTTCTCGTCACTTCTGCCATAGGGGAGGTTTTTGTGCCTCTGGTTTTGGTTCGTTAGTTTGGAAAAATGTTTTGAAAGCGACATGAAGGATCTGCAGGGAATTTGCGGGATAGTTGAGGGGTGTGACAAGGAAAAAAACAGATTGAATTTTGGTGATGATGGGTTCTTTCAGTGATTTAAAAAACAAACAAAATGATGAAAATGACATTTCTACAGCATGTGCTGAGAGTGTGTGGCCACTTGGCTGGGGTTGCACTTTCAGTTCTATGGATGTGCGTCTCTGGTCCTTGTCAAATTGGGGCCTTATCCACTTATTATCGTGCATTTCCCATAGATAGGTTTCTTATAGGAGGCAGATGTCTGTTTTTCTCTAGTGGGAAGAAGTGCTTTTTTTAATCTATGCACCAAATCCACAAATGTTCTAAGTAGGGATGCATATTGATTTTTTTTTTCCCCATGACTGATAACCGACATTCATCAACCAATTAATGAGCGTGAACTGATCAAATTTGAATGCTCTTTTGGGTGTCAGTAACCCATTCAAAAATACAGGACCAAACTGACAGCAGAACTGTCAGTAGATCAAAACACACAGAAGTTTGTTTAAAGTTGAATATGAATTTGACAGACACCTTCTTAACTGCCCCAAGGACTGCTGAGCCTGCATCATTCAAAGTTCTCGCGAGGAAGAAACTAGAATGTAATGTCCAACATTGGACGCAGTTTTTGTTCCAGTATGTGTTTTCACTGTGAAGTAGAAATTGTAATACTGTTTCGAATTTCAAATTCTTAGCACCTCATTGCAGCATACAACCTGATTTGTTGTGTGAATGAACTACTTCAAATGATGTGGAAGTTGATCTAGAAAATGAAGCGTTTGTATATGTTGTTTATCTATAATATATGATGAATAATTACAGTTTTTATATATGTATATATATATTTATATTATACATAAAATGTATTTATTTATTTTCACGACTATTTACATTGTAAGTTCTCACTGAAGGCATCAAAACTATGAATGAACAAATGATGAGTTATGCACTCGACAAAAAAGGTGAAATGACTGACAACATGTTGTCTATTGTAGTTTCTTCAAAATAGCCCCCCTTTGCTGTGATTCCTGCTTTGCACACTATGTCTACGGTTCCAGCAGTGACGGCAGACCTGTGTTTCAGAGCTGGATGCACTGGGGGACGAGTTGCTGCTGGATGACGACAGCTCCTACCTGGATGAGGCCTCAGCTGCTCCATCCATCCCTGAAGGAATCCCCAGTGACAGCAAGACTAACAAGGTGATGCTTGTAGAACAGTTTCCAGGAGGCAGGCTGTTGTTGATACCCGTGCCAATGTGCCTTTGTCATCGCCCCCTCGTCCTCACCTGCACCATCATGAGGTGCTTCAAATGGCTTGGCATGCTACATGCAAACAGGTCATCCTCCACTGCAGGCTTACTGTTTACTGTGCCAGACAATCACTCAAGGCTGCCATCAGTGCTGCTCTCCACTCTGCCCTCACACATCTAGACATAAGTGCTGTTAATAGTTTCAGCACCTCAGAATTCAGCAGTGTCGTCATCATCATCATCATCATCAATGTTGACCAGTTAGGACTCAACACCTCACTTTGCAACTGCTACAGGTTCCATTGACACCTTGAGCACCATCCTTATGAGCCCAGGAGCCTCACGCTCACTGAGCCATGCCAATGACATGACATGACAGTCCAACCAGTGCTCGGCACTAAACGCACAATAAAGTTCGGGGATGATGCACCTTTGACTCGCATCCCCACCAGCGGGACACACTGCAGGAAGGAGGTCTCTGTGGTGCTTCAATACCAAGCTCCTTTCTAAACATCAGCAATGTATCTTTCCTGAACAATAGAAAATCTGTTATTTTGACTTTTTTAGACAAATACTTGTAGAACACACCCAAAATGAGTTCTGCTTAAAGTAGAAAAGCTTTCAGGTCACTTCTTGTGATTGTGTGTTTTGTTCCTGGGACTGTCAAAACATCTGTCAAGCCACAATGTTTGGTAGGGCGCGAGTTTGAGCGGTGATTGAGCAGGAGGTTTGCAAAAGTGTTTCGGTCACTCAAGAGCCCGTGTTTTTTATTTGCTCTGTGTGGTAAAACAATCAATCAAACTTATTTACATAGTGGATTTCATTCATTCACAATGTAACACAAAGTACAAACAATACATTCATACATGACACACAGAGTTGGTAGCAGGGCTGTCGTCAAGTCCCCCTTTATCGAGTACAAGACCAATCCAAGTCCAAATCGAGTCCGAGTCCAGACGAGATCAAGAATGAACCCAAAGACAGAAACAATATCCGAGAGTCCGTCTTGAGTTGCTCTAAAATGGCCAGCGTAAAAACACTGCAGGATCAAATTTCATGATTGTACTCAACACTCTCCCGAGACAGCATGCTATCCTGACTCTGAATAGGATGTTACAAGTCTAAAATTAACCTTGTATGTGCAGATAAACAACAAAAACAGTCTTGCTTAAATAATCTTTTCCCTTAGACATCTTCTCTTTTTTAAAAAAGTAACATTGTTCAAACATCTGCTCATGAAGGACTTTGAAGGACAGTGTGAATCCATACCAAACTACACATACATAGATCTGAAGAAAACATCCTAAATGTGTTAGTTCATAAAAAATACCATTCAGCACATTCAGCCCTCCACTAACTTTGGTGAAAATCACTGCAGTAGTTTCTGTAATCCTGTCAAACCAACCAACAAGCAGGTTTGTTGTGAAGGATGACGTTTCATTTCCGGGGAATAAAAAACAAGGTTGGACTCGGTCGAGACGATTCAAATATTTCGCGAGTCAAATAATGGCGAGTCCCAGACGACCAAAACACGTCTCGAGTCCAGACTCGGACTCAAGTCCTACAGCCCTGCTTGGTAGTATGAAGACATAGCTTCAATCATGGTCATGAGTACATGTCAGCCAAATAAACAGAGGCCATGCCCAGTCAGCGCCCTCAGCCTACATTTAGGACAATGATTCTGTGAGCATCTATCAGCTGTACTGTCCATGTACAGCCTTGGCTGAGCAGGTGTCCCGGTTTGTGCAGAATGCACAGCATGTCCGTGTTTCCCAACGAGAGTGAAGAACAAACGGAGCTCACGAAGGAGTCCGGTGTATGACTGGATGGAAATACTCTGAAAGAAGATTTCATGTGTCATGTTTCCAAACTTTCCATATCATTTCAGCAAGACATATCGAAAGAGGGTTTGAATTTGCTTTCCATTACATGTTGAGAAGGTAGTTCATTGAAGATTCAAAAGAGTTGCAGTGGGAAAGAATGTGTCTTGGATTTTCAATGCTTCATGTTGTGTCAGCATTTAAACAGCGCCATCTTCATGCTTTTGTGGTTCCAGGATGGAGTTTTGGTAGACGAGTTTGGCCTGCCACAGATTCCTGCAACATAAACGGGACGATGGAGGAAAACGCACCTGAACTCCTCAACAAGAAATACTTTTGGATGTGGACTCGTAGTTCTACATGCAGGCGTGATGAGACTGTCAGAAGGATTCTGATGTTGGTTTCTGGGGTTTTCCCACTGTTTGCGCATGTGGCCTTCAAACATAGCTGAATTTGTTATGTACAACAGTGTTCCCAATGTCTCCTCTTGTTTTCATTTAATAATGGGTCCTTTGTCATTCGTGAGTGTCACTTAATGAATTTACTCCAACTGGCAATTACATTTCACTCTTTCTTGTTATTTATTTCCCAAGGCTTGATTAAAAAAAACAAACAGTTTGGCTCATGCAAGAATAAAACTTGTTTTGAATCAATGCTCTTCTATGAATAATGTGTTTCCCTTCTCTTTCAGTGGGAATTCAAATATTTCTTTGATTTACTCATTCTGATGTTTTATTTTGTTGATTTGTCTGAATTGTGAGGGTTAAAAAAACACAGAGAGAGAATGTCACTCAGTTTTCCTCTTCACAATATTTTTGGAGGTTGGCCACCTCCAAATACAACGAAGGTAAAGCATAAAAGGTCATGCAGCCCCTCCAACTGTGGCTGCTGCACAAGTCTCTGTGTTTGGTATTGGCTCTGCTGTGATTCCAAGACAACAACTGATTTTTGGTCAAACTAACAGTTGAAGTAGAACCTTTCTTATGACTGAACTGTGTTTCACCAGCTCACATGACAATAGGGTGAAGACTTTACATTTTACTATGAATAAAAATCTATAAAAACTGTACAAAAAGGTTTTTTTTTGTCAAACCAAGTGTTTTGGTGGGATCAGACGGAAGCATCTGATGGCTGCAGTGATTCTGGTGACACTGCAGTGAATGCCAGAGATGTTGGATATTTTTGTAGCATTTGTCTTCCCTGGAACATCGGTGTTGCAGATTGCAGATGGTCCCTGCGCTCTGGTCCTGCAGCCGGCTGGACACTTAGACCAATGTAATTCGTGCTGCAGAGACCACAGCTGGCTACAAACAGATCTTGTCGTATAGTGTTCACCACACACTGATGGAAGTGGCATAGTTTGTGTGTTGGTGACGTTTCCTGAAAGTTATTGATGCCACAAGTCGGAATCTGTGACTGTCTTTGCTCATTGACAAATTGAAAGAAATGTTGTGACAAACAGGTTTGGACCTGCTTATAAAGTGACGAGGTTTTGTCTCGCGATGATGAGACACATACTCGTAATGATAGTTTATCTCGTTATAACGTAGAAATGATCACATTGTAATGAAAACCTTTTCACTTCATAACATAACTGACCTGTTTTTATTTTCAGAGAGGCAATTCTGCGCTTCCATCCAGGTCCACAACGGACAAAACCTGAAAATGTTTCTCCAACCAGGGTGTGACTGCTGTCAGTGCTCAGGGTTCCAGACTTTCACCTCTCAGGTGAAAGTTATTGTATTGTTAACTTCCATAGTGTGATATTTTGCTAAATAAAGCTTTCTTTCTCCTCCATAACAACCGCCAGCAGATTATGGCAGCAGTTTCACACCTCCTGCGCACTCAGGAGCGTGTGCGAGAATGAGTCGAAAATGTCCCATCGTTTCTGACCAGTGGGGGGCAGTGGTCTCCACAGAAGCCTGCAAAACCCCTGAAAACACAAGAAGAAGACGGAACAGCACTTCCCGGATGCAGATAGCGCACTGTAGCAGATAGCCGAATGTATATGGTGTCACTTCGGGAGGCTTCAAACGAAACATGTCAGAACAGACGGTGACTGTGATCGTTGCATACGGTAATGATATATTGTGAGATGCGACAAAACTGTCACCGGCTGGGTGCTATTTCAAACGAGTGTGCTTACGTGAGCGCAGCTTCGACATCTTTGGCCATTGCAGCGCGCAATACACATGAATGAGTGGGTTTCCTACCTCACGCTGGCATTCAGTTCACTGTATACAAATCCAATTGCTTTTCCAGGATGTCGCCTCGTATTTCAATACCTCTCGCTTACAGTTTGTTTTTTATCAATCGGGAAAAGATGTGTGTGTGTTTAATAGATTTGTCAGTATGTGGCTAACTTGTGTTTCGATTTTACGTTCATATGTTTTTAAATAGTTGCGAAAAAAATTGTCAATTGAAGTCCATCAAACACGACAAAAATTGTTCGCATAGCTGTTTATTTTATGCAGTTATTCAAGTACTTAAAGGGCTTCATTCATTCATTCGTTCATTCATTTCAAAACAGTGTTTCGATTTTTGTTTTTCAACATCTGCCTTGTTTTGCTCTTCCCCACGTCGTCTCAAAGTTGTGGCAGTGTTAGCTGCTGAATGTTACGAATGCAATTGGAGGAAAAAGCAGCTAAAATGAGTTTACTGGCAGTGATGACTGAGGCAGCAGAGTGTGAAGGCTCATGTTAGTGATCCTGCTTCTGGCCCAGGAATCTGTTGCTTTTCAAGCATCGCCCAGCTTTGAAAGCACTTGTTGGCGTGGTCAACGAGATGCAGCTTCACCTCTTTCTCTGCTCCCGTTCAAGGATCAACAAAGCACAGTGTGACTGTGACAGGCCAAGGCGATGGCAGAGGACCCACTGTGAAAGATCTGTCAGACGCTCTCACACAAGCCACGGGAGTTCCAGCCGCCTCACAGAAGCTCATCTTCAAAGGTTGTCCCGTCTTTTCGTTTTAAAACACAGATTGGGTTTGGTGGGAATTTTGACTCTTGACTAAGTTCCCGAGAAGGTGGGACCACAACAGTGGTAGAAAACGGCATCTGTGACCTGCCCCGAGCATCGCGGTGAAGCCGAACAAAGCACTGTGCAGTCTGGGCCTCATTTGTGGTCTGTAATTTCACACTTATTTATTATTTTCACACTGCCAACAGCAAGAGGGCGCTGTGAGTTCCGTTACGTTACGTACTACTGAAACGTAGCATTAACTTTTAAAAACAACTGAGAGGGAGTAGAAAAAAAAAGCATCAAAAGAAAATTATATCCTAAAGATTACAAGATGCAAGAGGTGAACTATGCAGCCGAAAACAGTGATCAAGTCGCAGAAAGAACGTTTGGAGAGAGGGAGAAACTTGTGAGGGACGGCCGTGAAGCAGCGGTGGATGAAGGGAGAGCGAGAGGGGGAGCTTCGTCTTCCTCCGGAGTTCGCGGAGTTGTTTCGTAATGACTTTTGGGAGGAAGAAGTCAATGGATTTGGTGATTTGGAGCGAACTTGCTGGTTTGGAAACTCGTCAGCATGCTCATTAGGCTATAGTTGTTTCACGGTGTCGCTTAATGTGCTCCAGATAAAACAAAGCAGGCAGAGCAGCCAGTGCTTGATATGTTATAGGTCCTACAGTCCATCTAAGAAGACTGGTCCATTGGAGTCTCTTCCACGAACAGCACTTTTACGAAGGTCACAGGGTTTCTTTCAAATTCTTGCACTCCGAAATACTTCTTATATTCTTCACACCTCTCGATGCACAGGCTCATGGGCGAGGCAAATATATGACTATTAATGCAATTTCGATTTGGGCTGTCAAAGATTACAAAAAGTAAATAAATGAGATCAGAAGATTTTTCAATTTTGACCCACTTCATCTGGTTGTGTCTTGTGTGTCTGCCTTAAAAGCCAAAACTATTGTGTTTTTACTACCAGTTGAGAGCTGCTCGCTGGTCAGAAAGAAAGAGAAAATATCTTTGGCGGGAAGGAAGCCCTTCGGGCACTCTCTTGGCGCAAGCCCCGCCATTGTCGGCCACACCGGGCCTCTGACCCAACGGCCCTCTGGAAAGAACTCCAGAGGGCTATTTCGCTGCCCTTCATCCACGACCATTTCATGTTGCAGCATGATGATGCGCAGCTCCATGTTTCAGGGTTTTGGTCACAAGTCCTGAGAGCTGAAAATGTCCCTGTTGCTGCATGGCCAGCAGGCTGACAGGAGACGCCTCCCATTGAGTGTGAATGGGTGGAGGCAACAGCATGTGTCAGGTCCTGCAAGTATCCAGCAACCTGACCCAGGCAGCCATCAACAACCCGGCAAAGGAGAGCTGTTGTATTGTGTGAGGCAGATGGTGATCACACCAGATACTGACAGGTTTTCGCCCCACCAACCCTAAACCCCCCCCCCCCCAAAAAAGTTGAACTCCCCATCTCAGAGTGGACTGTGATTGTGAGCGGCCTGAGCCGCACCTGTGCAGTAATCTTGCTCTCCCATCACAGCATCTTGACCTACCACATCAGGGAGGAGGAGGAGGGCAAATAAGAAGGGCTCACGAACACGCATTTGTCAACAGTAGTTGAGAGCAGTCGGCCTGATGTGTACATTGGAAAACGCTTGAGGCAATTTCAGCTTGTGAAAAGTGCTCTGTTGATGTCTTGGTTCATTGTACGAATCAAATGACTGAACAGCACACGGGTGGTGAGACATGTCATATCAAAGGTGCTTTGCAAGTCATGGGAAATACGAGCCCTCTGGCAATCGTTTCCCCAACCCAACTTTTTGTGAAAGGTGTTTCTGACGATTCAAACTTTGCACTCAAGCCAGTATTTTTGGTTTGGTCTAGCTCCATCACACCCTGTTTCCATTTCCAGTTCACAGATTGTCTCATGTTTTGAACATGGACTCTGATACAAATAAAATCAGGTGTGTTGGAGCTGGGACACGTTGAAGACAGGCAGGGCTGCAGCCCTCCAGGACCAGGAGCGCCCACTCCTCGTCTAAACTCATGGTTCTGAACTCTTGTGCTGCTGCAGGCAAGTCGTTGAAGGACATGGATGAGAGTCTGTCCAACTTTGGAGTGAAAGAAGGCTGCAAGCTCATGATGATCGGAAAGCGGGTAAGGCTCTTTGTGTGTGGATGTTGTGAGTGCATGTTTCTGTGATTTGGTTGAACCCCTGTTGCATCCAAACAGAACAGTCCTGAGGAAGAAGCCACACTGCGAACACTCAGGGACATCGAGAAGTCTGTCGAGCAGACTGCCAAAAAGCTGGAGAAAGTGGACGGGGAGCTGAGTGGACTGAAAAATGTAAGTGGATCCTTGGGAACGTCTTGGCTTTGCTTTTTCCCTCACTCATGTACCCAATGTCAATGTTGTATGTTCTGGTTCTGTCAGGGTTTCCTGGCCAAAGACCTGCAAGCGGAGGCTCTGGGTAAACTGGACGATCGGGTGAAAGTTGCAGCCGAACAGTTTATGAAGATCCTGGAGCAGATAGACGCAATGGTACGGTCTCCATAGGCATTCATTCTGGATGACGCGTGTGAAAGGCAAAACCAGAAGCTGCTCCTCTTTCAACAGAGCGTCCCAGAAAACTTCAACGACTGCAGGGTGAAGAAAAAGGGACTGGTGAAAACGGTGCAGGTCAGCCTGTCTTGGATTGTCTCCCTCGAAAACGGTTGAAGTCACAGCACACCAAATGCACGATCCTCGGCACTATTCCCATGAAAGAATGCATGAAGACCTTCAGTTCACCAAACAATCCTGGGGCTTTTGCAGGAAACAGTGTGGCAGCCAAATCCACTCCAACTTGAGTGAATGCTGACCACAAATAATGCCTTGAAAAAATAATACAGGACGACTGAAAAATGGCTCCATATTGGCCATGTCGTGTGATGGAGGTGTGAGTTGTGCGGTGGACTGTCTCTTGAAGTGTCTTTGTTTTTTCCCCATAGGACTTACTGGCTCAGTGTGACAAGCTAGAGGCCTGCATATCGGACCACCTTTCAAAGATACAGTCCAAAAACCTGGCCCTGGCAGACTAGATGGGCCTCCTGGATTGGTTGTCTACATGTTGCTCTGTGAGCACGAGCAGAGTGGACAGGAGACCTCAGTAAGAAGCAGATCCTGGTGTATTTATTGTTGCCGTGATGCAGGCTTGTTATCCAATGGCGATATCAAGAGGAGGACTGATCAGTGCTGTCGAGAGGCAGAGAGGCCTGAGCGTGACAAATCTACACAACAAACATCACTTCTTTTGATCAACTGCGTTGTGCAGCATCTGGCCAAAAGTGTCTGGACTTCCCATCTGATTCTCATGTTCCCGTTAAGGATTCCAATGGTCCAGGATTTGTTGTTCTCCTGCAACCATGTCTTCTGGTAGGAAGGCTTTTGCATTTGGGTCTCAGCTGTTTTACTGTTGTGGTCAGTGTTTGTTTTAATTTCATCCAGGACGTGTCCAATGAGCTGATGGACAGCGGGCTGGAAAAGACTGGCGTGCATCATTAAAAGTGCTGTAGCGTCCCGAGTGCCTTTGTTTTTGTCACGTCGTGGCGGGAGCTCTGAAATTGGGGCTTCTCCAGGTCAGTAAAAGCAGCACTGACCAATGAATCCCGAAACTGCCGCTCTCTTCTCTCTCCTCTTCACAAAGCCAGAAACTGTTACCACCTGTCCTGCACAGAAGCTCAGCAAGAACAGGCTGAATCTTCAGTTTGCTGCTTTACTTGCTGAGGGCATGAGGGGTGGAGTCAAGTATAAGTGGCTGCGTGGTTGCAGTTCATTTCAGTTAGGCTGACCAACCACATCAGATGAGTGACGGCAGTCTAAATTATGCAATTGCACCGACAGTAAAACCACTGAAACTGATACGAAAAAATAGGTGACAAAACTTTTCCTAAAAACAGCAATTTAAGATTTTCATTTTGGAAAAAACAAACAAATAACAGCCTGGTGTCCACTCCAAAGATTGTGAAAATCGTAAAGTGTGTAAGCAGCCTCAAATGCATAAGACTTGAAAGAGCAGCTAAAAATGAATCTAAAATAATTGGGGAGTTTCCTGAAATTGCAACTTTTCTTGAGGTTCAAAAAAAGAAGTTACTGAGCGTGAAGTGACAGGATCCCAAACCTAGTTTCTCAGTAGAACTCACTGTACCGTTACGCCCCCCCCCTCCCCGAATGTTCTTCAAAAATGCACTTGTGATGTTCTCGAATCAGAGTCACTCCATGAGACTGGGAAGGGAAGACGCCTCGGAGCAACCAGCAGGCTCACTGGAACGCTTAAAATCGGTTTGGTTTTGCAGTTCGCAACTGTCGTCTCATCTTCTAGAAGGGACGTCATGATACCAGTTGAAAGGTTGGCGAAATGTCACCTCCTCAGACTGTCCACACTCCCAGGTACGCAAGATCCCTACGAACAGAACGGAGCATCGTCCAGGAGATCCCATGTGTTTATTTGTGCAATCCAGCATTCATCTTGAAGTTGGTTTTTTGTTTTGAAATAAAAATTTGGGTTGACTTACTTAAAGACTCGAGTCCCTCTGTGACAAGCATGACTATTCATGGAAAAACATTTCTTTTGACAAAGTGGGAATTTCTGACTCACCTTGGAAACGTTGTTTAATCTCAAATGTGAGGGAGTTTACTACAAAAACAGATTGTACAACAGACTCAGACATAACACATGCACCCTCAAGCGCCCACGTGTTTGAAACGACGGTCCTGGAAAATTGCCTTGCACAGATATTTTTCAAGCAGATGCTGTCATGACAGTGATGAGCCAATGAGCTGTGGTCGTGTTTGCAGGAGGTGGGGGATGCAGCTACAGAGGCCTCCTGGATTTTCCAATCAGTTCAACACAAAAGAGCAGTGACAAGGGGCAAATCCAAACAGACACCAGCTGAAAACTAATCGTCCTTGTCCTTTGCGCCATGTTTGAGAATATGTGTGAACGCAACATAGTTGAAGTTGCCTTTCTTGTCGACGGGCGCCTCTCGGAAGAGCTCGTCGACTTCTTCGTCGGAAAATCTGTCTCCCATCATGGTGAGCAGCTCCCGCAGGTATTCCTCCTGAATCAGACCTGTGGACGTGCAAGAGGTTTCTCATTGTAGCATCTTTGCAGTTTCCTAGGGAGGAATACCGAAAACACAGCGGTGCCCAACATGTCAGAGGATTGAACGAGCCCTGAGGGGTACTTTGCAAAACCCACAGCCAGCAGACCGGTGGGAACCAGCTTGCTCCTTTCTGAAGAATTAGCAGTCGACCTTTTTCTTGGATTGGCAATGTTTCAGGGTGCCCCAAGTTTACCTCGACCTCGCTGACAGCCATGTTTAGCTTCTTCCACCTTCTAATCATTGCTCCAACAGTTGATCTTTTTTCACTTGGCAGTTGCCCCGTAGCCC
>JASSRZ010034113.1:3558-16225 GCA_032164315.1 Malacoctenus gilli | reverse complement strand
AAACCCACCCCCCCCCCCCCCCCCCCCCAAAAAGTACAACTAATGAAAAGCAAAATGCACTAACTGTTTGAAACTGACGGAAGACGAACTAGGAACCTAACGAAATCTGGGGCGGGTACCGACATTGCAAGATGGCTGAGGTAGATTCACATGGACAGGCCAAGGGAGACGGAGGGTGGATGTGGAGTTGCAGAGCCAAGGAGATGCAGGCAGAGGCAGGCAGGGCTGGGACTGACAGGAGCTGGAGTTGACAATGCAGGCAAGCAGAGTGGGTACAGGCTGGAGATGGACTGACGTGACAGAATGGCAGGTGGAGCAGGTGCGAACTGGCAACCGAGTTGGCGAGATAGGAAGGCAGGCGGCGCAGGCACTGGCTGGGGACGGAGCTGACTTGACGAGATGGGCAGAACAGAGCGGGCTGCTGGCGGAGCAGTCACAGGCTGGAGACGTTCGGCGCTCCGCAGTAGAGTAATCCAAAACAGGGAAGTCGCACATAGAGGTGTCTGCGGTCCGGTGACGAGCAGCAGACTGAGCAGGGTTTCACAGCAGCCAGGCAGAGATACTGCCGATTGGGAACACCTGCTAATCTCATCGCCGCACATGGCTCATGCCCACCTGAAAGAGAGACAGAGATTACAGAGAGGAAGGGAACAGAACAGGATGAACTAGACTGTACTGCAGGCAGCGGGTGTAACAATTACTTTACTTCAAAAGTACAACACATGTAGGTTGTGGCAGACCTGATGAGCTCTGTGCCATGGCACAGCAGTTGAAAATCACTAATGTGATGAGTTGTTATCAAACTTTATGCAGAGTTGTGGCATGATATATTAATGAGGTTGAGGTGTCTACCAGTGGGATACACTGGAAAACAAAACCTGCCTCTTGAGGAAAAACTTGAAACAGTTCCGTGGAAGTCATTTTCAAGTAAATACATGTACGTTTTATAAGAAAAACAAAATTTGAATGACAAAGAGCTTGATGAAAAGCAGACTTACAATGAGGTGTGGCTGCTCCATAGATGATGCATTGCTACAATGAAGTGACAGAAAGCATCTGCCTGTGCTGACTGAAGGAGTTTTGTTGTTTACATGGGAGTGCATGGTGTCAAAGCACAATCAGGTCAAATGGTTTTCAACTTACCAATACCTGTCATGCACTCAGCTGATGGCGAGTTTCATGTAAAAGACTAAAGGTGTGCGTGGACTTTGCCTGACAGTGGCAGCAGAGGTCATCTCCAGTTCTTCGATAAAGGATGTATATAAGAATGGGCTGCCCTCTGGACTCTGTAGAGGAGGTGGCTGAGAGTAGGGTGTTAGTCAAACACATTCATCATGGACAGCACTTCTCACCCTCTGCACCAGACTGTGCAGGATGTGAGAAGTGCCTCCAGTAAGAGGCTGAGACACCCTCAGTGCAAGAGGGAGCACATCTGTAGGTCATACATCCCTGCGGCTGTCAGACTGTACAATGGCAGTGCTGACGCACGGTTTGGTGGACTCAACTGCATGACAGACATGGAACGAAAAGTAAAACAGTTTATTGTGCAAAGGCAGGTCAACAGTCCAGGGGTCAGAGCCAGCAGAGGCATAGCACAGAAGATCCAGTGACCTAGTCAGGGACAGGCAGGGTCAGCTTCAGACAACGTCCCCAAGATGGCGCTGATTGAACACTGTGACATCACTGTCAGGGTCATGGAGACTTTGGCCGTTTCTCAATACCCGTACTTGTCTGTACTTGCGTTCTCCCGGACTTGTGAAACGTCATCAGTCAGTGCCCAAATCCTGTTCCAATACACAAGTTCGCATTTCGGCAAGTCCGGTTAGATACCTGGAAGTGAACTTGGTACGCCCATTTTACCAGGGATGCATCGGATGGTGACTCATGTGGACTCGGACAGCCATGTATCCCAGAATGCATTTCACTACAACCAGCGATGGCGTAGGAGCGAACACACAACTGCAAGCAGTAATTAAGAAAACTCGTAAGGTGCTAACCCCCCCACCCCCTAATAACAAGGAATTCCCATGGTTAATCTGTTTTGGGTTTTTTTCTTTACTGTTTACTGTTTATGTGTAATGTTTAATGTAGTTATTTTATTTTAATGTTTTTAATGTAATGTTTAATGTAGTTATTTTATTTTTTATTAAAATTTACAACATAGCATAAACATTTCTGGGATAATCACCGAAGAAAAACTGTATAGCGAACTGTATAGGGAAGTTTCCAAGTTTCCAAGTCTGAGCTTCAGAAGTTCGGGAGTCTGCACTCAGCATACTTGGTATTGAGAAACGGTTCTTGTCTCCCTCTGGTGGGAGATTTGTTATTTTTGGTCCTCTAGGTGGAGCCAACCAGCAGTGGTGACTGAGTGAGCCCAGGTGATTCCAATAAGGACTAATAGGAGGCTGGGTAGTTAAGGAGCTGCTGCCAGTCCCTCCACACCTGAATGTTGTCCCTCATGGGTGCTTCAAGCCATTTGCCAATCAGAGTGAGAAGCTGTAGATTCCAGCTCGGATTCCTGACTCACTGTGCCTTCGTATCCCAAGGTTTGCCTGCAAGCCGGATCCCGCTTCAGCTCAATCCCAGACCTTCGAGGCTCACCTGCACATCCCAGTCTGCTTCTGGAAACCTGGCCCGGGCTGGTAGCTTTTTTGCCTCAGAACCGCTCCACAGTGAACCCTGCCCACCCTCCACCGTGACCAGCTCCAACTCCCCACCATCTCTGATGCTGCTAATAAAGACCCTAACTAATCTTGCTCTCCTTGAGTGTTCTGCATGTTGGCCAAGGCTGTTCCTATAATCATGACAGTCACCATGAAACCCATGAATAGAGCCGGCTTGTTATCCAGCTGCAGGTTCCCTCCCCGCTGAATACAACAGGTGAGACTTCATTTGGTGCGATCTTGTGAAGATGCCCTGCAGTGATGCATCCTCCTGCTGCTCGTGATGGTAATGGGACATCATGGGACTTATTGGCCTGTCAGCCCTTACAGATGTGTTGCTCCCACCTGCAGTTCACCCCCAAGGCTGCAGCAGCTGACTCCGTCTGCTCCCCCCCGGCACCCTTGTGATACTGTGCTGAACGCTGGTCAAGTCTGCTCTGGTCCCATTCAGTCAGTCACTGTTAACACCGAGACAAACAAAAATATATCCAGTGTGTATCAGGGAAGTGAACCCATGTTAAAATTTTTTGCTCTGGAGTCTTGAGTTTGGCTTCATCAACAGGCAAATGTTTGTGCATTCTTCTGGTAAGTATATGTTACTTGAACCATGAAGTGGGTAAACTGAGACTATGGGGGACCAGAGAGGATTTTGTTCAAGATAGTTGTGTTCAAAGCGATGGTATTCATAAGATTCAATTAAGCGACTCATAAGTCATATGGCCTGATTTTGGTTCCCTATGGAATGTAAAATGAAAACTAAATATTTCTTATCCAGTCAAAACTTGAGACAGTAGAAAAAGATTAGATTGCAAGTGATTGTGTGTTTTCCAAACAAATGAAGTGTATATATAAGTACGCCAAGGCAATGTATGCTGCTCTGAACCTTAAGAGAAACAAGTGGTACATATGAGTAAAGCATCAAAAGTGATGCAGATATAATGCTGTTAATCAGTCAAAATTTCAATAAGGTCTCTGTGACTGAGTCTGATGTAGTGTTTCATGTCACCAGCAAAGAGAGAGAATGACTGTTGAGTAAAATTGGGGTTTAGCAGAGTCCAAGTACAACTATGTCTTTATAATTTAGGAACAGAAGGTCAAACTAGAAATATGCTGTGGTTAGGTAAGTGATAATGTCTAGTCTGAGTTCCTTAATGTCAACCTGACCATAGATTGAGCCATTGTAGGTGTGAGAGTGTCTGCTGGAGTTGTAGCCATATTCAGTGTTACATGTTTGGTCTTAGCTAAGTCAAATGTGGTGTTTTTGTTTTGTCCGAGCCTAAAAGCCTTATTGAAGCAGTGACCTTGGGGGACGCTTGTCAGAACACTGGTGTATGCTGATGTATGCACATGCCTTCTCACAGCGCTGTTACTTGTTCAATAAAGGCTCTCTGCTTTGACTGGTGAGTGTCCAACAAACAGGAAAAGAGGTTGCAATCATTTTGTATCAGAAAGGCTTCACGATTGACAATTAGCTGTCTGAGGCCGAGTGATGGTGCAAGTCAAGGGGAGCGGAAAAGAATCCTTGGAGCACACTGCTATGCCCCCGACGACCAAAGGAGGAACCCTTAGCATCGTGGTGGTTGTAAACAAGAAGTTCAACGGCAGGAAAACATTGAGGAATACTAAACCACTGTGGATAAACAAACAACCACAGTTGAAGGGTGGAGAGCCAGCAGGAGTCTTGCAACCGGTGGGTGTCGACCTTGAGGATGTGGAGGGGATGAGCATGGAGTGGTGTGTGATGAGAAAATAGAAACAAAGCGATAAATCAGGTCAATAAAACTGAACAGACAGGACAGAAACATAAAAGGTGACATCGGGGACTTGCATCAAGTTTGATGGTGTTAATTGAGAATTATCTACAATTTTTTGCCAGTTGTGTAATGTGGGACTGTCAAAACGCTGCTGTTTGTTCCATCCTGGTGAGCAGAGATGGGAGGAAGTCACACATGTGCAAGTCTCAAGTAAACCCCTTTGATTCTTAATCAAGCCCCCTTTTTATATTTCTGTGATTTAAGTCCAGTCAAACTAAAATATTAAGCTTCGTAGACAACACTGTTAAAGCCCTGGACTCGTATTCTGGAAAAATATTTAATATCGTATGACTCCTTCAGTACAACCTCACTCTTCGAAGTGAGAACAATCCTTGAATATTGATGATCGTGAGACTAAAATTTTAAGTATATCGAATGAAAGTACTGCCATAGCACCATTAGTACCAAAGTATCATTCGTACCAAAGTACCACCCCAAATTCTCTGGGAGATTCTGACGGAGCCATGGGGAGCCGCCGCTCGATCGCCAGCGGCCGACAGCGCGACAGACTTACCTTGGCCAAGTAGGAATGAGGGGTAGCTGGAGTGTGAAGTTGGGAGCGGAAAAGTCAGTGCCAGAGTATCAACAGTTAATGGAGAACTTGACTTTATACAGTCTATATTTGTATATAGAGATTCTTTCTTTTTTTGCTTCATTCTTTTTACAAATTGGGTTTTTGCATTTTGTAAATATGTTGTCACTGCACTTTGGAAAGGCCCGGAAATAAAATTCAAACACCACAACTGACAACTACGTCATGGATTTTTCCTAGTTTGGGAAAGTTTTGAATGAACCCCGCGACAGAGACTTCTTGGAGGCTCACACTGAAAGGGTGTGCCAGTAAGGTACTGGCTGCAGATAATGTATCAACAAGATCAGCCGGCCACTGTTAGCTGTAATGTTATCAACTTCATGGACCCCACCCATCCCACCCCCCTGTGACATGACAGAACAAGTGTCAGCTGCATGTAAAAGAAACACTCCTGAGTAGGCTGATTGGGTTTTTGATAGGGAGCTAATGACGATGGTGTGAACCATTTTTGTTGTGAAGCTGGTTAACAATGAACCAACATCCTGCTGTATTATTATGTAGGGCAGAGTAAACTGATGTTCAAGCCTCTGCTCATTCTGTATTCTGCATGCAGTCATTCCCAGTGTGTCTCTTCATTCATTCCAGATGTCAGTGCATGCAGACCCATCCATTTCTCTCCTCTCTCCAAAATATAAGGCATTACTCCATCATCCTGCCATTCCTCTTGGATCACCAGCAAGATTACAGCCATAAGGACTTCACTCAGGTGCACTGTGCAGTCATACACCAAGGAGAGCTATTATTTTCCTGTTTTTTACCTTCGTTATTTTTCCCATGTAAACTTCTTTTCCTGCATTTAAATGCCTGGATACTTTCTTTTCCTGTGCACACAAATTGGTCATGCTGACAGTTGCAAATGTCCTCAGTGTACACAGATGTTCTGTTGCATAGCACAAACATCATTATGTTGCTTATGGGTGGTATTTGTAGACTCATGGAAATGAACCTTGGGGTCCCGCAGTAAATTTGCAAAAGAGCAAAGAAATTTATCATGACACTTGTTTTTGTTTGCTGAACAACCAGCAGTTCTACAACCTGAATTTATGGATGTCCCAAATGGAAAAATTTTGTTTGAAATAACAGTGGAATATGTTCTTAAATATCAGTCAAATGTGCACCCATGCTTGCTCTGTGATTAGATTCACCTGGTGCTCTTAGTATATATGTGGGCTTCTGTTCTTGTCTTGTTGCCAGTTCGTCTGTGTTTCGATTGCCCGCATCCTTATCCTGTGTTCTTAGTCCCTATTTGTTTTTTGACAACTGTTCTTATGTTAGTTCCGTGTCCCATGTACCTACCTGTTTTGTTTTTTTTTATGATGACTTAGCTTCTGATATCTCCTGCTTTGTAAATGACCCCTGGACTGGTTTTTGGATTTGCCTTGTCTCCCAGGATTCTGCTGTTTGGTGTCTGACCCCTGCCTGTCCCTGAATACGTCCCTGGATCTCCTGCGCTACGCCTGTGCTGGACCTGACACCTGGACTGTTTGACCTGCATTGGCTAAATAAACTGTTGCACTGTTCGTTACATGTCTGTCGTGCACTTGAGTCCTTTAAAACTGTGTGTCAGCACTGAGAATAATGATGTTGAAAATTTTTATGGTGGAAAACATGCCATTAAAAATGGTGTTGCAGTCCTGTAAATAGTGTTGCAAGCTTGACAGTTTTTGTAAAAGGTCAGTTTGAGATTAGTCTTTCACTCAGTTTTGTGTTTGCATGTACATCTCAATCAATGTTAGTCACTTGATTACGTCAGAACTGACGTAACCTGAACGCTGGGCTTGTCTGTCCATGTTTGGATCAGTTTGTATATGCTTCTTATTTACTAATAAATTGTTGAGACGAGCCCCCATTAAAAGGTTTGAAACAGTGTCCCTTGGGGGACTTTGTCATACTGCTGAACACTGTAAAAGTGTTTTTTTTTGTTCTTGTTTGGAAAAAAAAAGCTTGTCCGTAACCAAGGGTTCATTTTGAAAGATGTGTAAAATATTTCACATGATCTACTTGCACAGAATTTTCTGTCTCTTTGTGGTCCATTTCTGGTTGGGACCACTAAGATCGGAGGCAAGAGACAAGATGTCATCGTCCAAAGTATTTTACACATAATTATAAACTGAGTTTATATTGACTGCACTTTCAAGATCCCACAATGTGATGCTCACTTTGGCATAACAGAAATTCATGCAAACTTTCTGTTTGCTACTTTGTGACTCAGTATCCTGCAGCTGCATGTGCTCTTTTTAACAGTCTGGACAGCTGGAGTCTGTCTGGCTACATTCACCCCGGCATGTGCAGTTGCACCGAGTTGTTACTCTGATGATTTTAATCAAAGGCAGATTGATGAATGACTTTTCCGTCAAAATGATTTTTCCCCACTGCACATTGTGTCTTCATGGAATTGATAAAAAGGGCTTTTCCTTGTATCTTTTGGACAACAGAGAAAAAGTGGGCTGAGGCAATGGCACTATGGCTTCCTTCTCATTGTGCGGTATTAATCATTTTCTCTAAGCACAAGAAGCAGCAAAATGAAAAGAAATATAAATGAAAGAAAGGGAGCCCAAGGCTGGATCGTGGAGCCCCATCGGCACTCATCTCACTGTCACTGTGCTCACACTCTGGTAGTAACAGGTGCAGGTGTTTCTCTGTGTGGCTCATTTATTTCCTGTATAGATCACACACAAGCTTCACTATTTTAACTGTATACTGGTGCCCAGGGGGAGTCAGTTTGATAGATCCCACTTGTGCCAGCCAACGGGAACAATGAGGCGGCAGCGCCTCTGAGCTGGGAGATGATCCTGTCTCACTTTGTGAGGATCGTCATTCGGAGCATTTAAATGTATAACACAGGACATTTGGAAAACAGAGGTGGCGTTTAACGACGAGCTTCTCCTTGACCAGGCCTGATCTGACCAGGCCTGCCTGCTGTTAAAACTAATCTCTCATCATCAACCCCATCTAGGCCATTGCACTTCAGGGTCTCATTCAGCTGCAAAATGGCAATTTATGCACAAGTCACTAATGAGCACTCAAGAAAAAGGTGTTTAATTTCAAATTATTACATTAATGTGTCAAATGCCTGCTCACCAGGCAAAAGGAGCAAAGGCAGAAATGAAGGGAACCTGGTGTAATGATGTGCTTCATTTACCTGAACTTTGCTGGCTTTCCTTCAAATTCCTGTCTTATTGTGCTGTCCAGGCTGCATGTTTCTGTGGGATTGTCAGTTAAGGGACATCAAGCTCAATCCCAAACAGCTATAGAGACAAGAAATAAGCCCTCTGTCCTGGCTGATCTGTAATTCAACAAATAGAGAGAATACCTGTGTTATATCACATCATTTTAAAATAAATCAGCTCAATAGAAGAATATTTATCTAAAGCAGTGGCTTCAAACTCATTGAGTTCAGGGGCCACATTCGGCCAAATTCAGACAGTGTTGAAGTGACCGCCAGCCTCCTATGTGGTGATCAAAGTAGTGTTTCCGTGGGGATTTTATATCATCCTCTAAACTGCCTGGCCTTTAGTTTGTTTCACAGACCATTCACATCTAGAGTACAGTGTTACAATGGGCCACTGGCATTACTCCAATGTACCTACCTGTCAAGACGTTGAGCATGCACACATGCATCATAGTGTGAAAGACCAAGGCCACTTTTACAGGATAAAACATAGAATAAAAATACTATGAAGACTTTCAGGCTTATTTGGTGAACTCCAGGAAACTTCTAGAAAGTATCAGCTCTTAAGTTCATTATGCTCACGTACATGAGGGAAACAAGGAGGAAGAAAATACACTTATCATCTCTTCTTTTATTATGAACTTTATTTGGCTCACAGACTTAGATTAAAGAGAGAGATCAAAGATTCAGATTGTTTGTGCTGTGCAATGTTGTGTTGTATTGTATTGAGTTGTGTGTTGTCATGCTGTGCAATTCTGCTGATGTTGTGTTGCAATGCAGAGTAGAAGACTCTCCAAGTCTGTTGGGCACTGCTCCCCTTCCAAACAATTTTTCCCAGTGAAAAATTGACAATCATGTCAATTGTCGGGGGGGCGGGTGCAGTGACACACCTGCGATGCTTCAGGATGATGGTAGCCGGAGGATATTCACAGTGCACTCATGCTGCAGCTGTACACACCATGGACACCTCTGCTGTATCCTGGCTGGAGGACACGTGGCTGTGCTGACTGTTAACCACTGTCTTGACCAAATTAGGGAGATCCTCAGAGGTGCCACAGAATGATGTGCAATTTTGCCAAGTGTTTTTGCTATATCTGTTGCAAAGACAAGTGCAATAAATGCTGATTCATTGGCAATAGAAATTATAATTTAATGTACAAATAATAGCATTTTATTTGGGAAGTTAAAACTAGGTCTTAGTGAGTGAGGGTTACACTTGTGCTTGAATACTTGAGTTTATTGTACAACAATTGTCATGTCCATGTAGTCCTTTATTTAGCATCATCTGATCAGCAGCATTTCTGCCTCCTTAGGCACCAGTTTCAGGAACACTTTGCAGTTTGCTG
The DNA here is from genome assembly GCA_032164315.1 of Malacoctenus gilli. Classification (NCBI taxonomy): domain Eukaryota; kingdom Metazoa; phylum Chordata; class Actinopteri; order Blenniiformes; family Labrisomidae; genus Malacoctenus; species Malacoctenus gilli. The sequence continues at coordinate 6,638 of JASSRZ010034113.1, read as the reverse complement.
ATCACAGTGCTTGAAATATCTCTAACATACACATTCAGTTGTATTTGGCTTCCTTCTCAGAGCAACATGAGAAGGATTGTATATGGAAATATGCACCTGAACACAAACAGGACCAATGATGACAAAAGGGCTAAAACAACAAGTTTAGTCCGTCAGTGAAAAGAACCTGCTCTTTCAGTCAGGTTAATCCTCTAGTGGACAGTTTGTCAAAGCTGTGTTTACATGGGCACTTCTGGCTCAGTCTGATCTTCTCAGTTCTTTTCTGATGGGAGAATAAAACAATGAAGTTCACACTCAATTAAATGGTCAGATTCATGCATACATAACTGTGAACACAGCTGCACCTGGAAGCCCAAATGTTTTGAAAAAAAACATGGTAGTGTGAATCATTGAGCTTTTGTGGTTTTTATTAAAGTGACACATACAAAACTACTATTCTTGCTCAGAATCCTTTAATTTTTTTTTAAACATTCAGGAGCCATAATGTTGCTTGCATTGGCTGCTTCTTTGCTTTTCTATCTTCATTTCTCTCACACAACTTTTTTCTACCTAATAAGATCCAGCTGATTACATGGCCCTTGATTGTGGAATCAGTTTGTTCAATCAGATTGCTTTTGGTCCATGTAAATGCAGCCACAGTCTGCTGTAAAAGTTTTAAAAGTAAACTTTTTCCACCCTCACACAGTGGGGTGAGCAGCCGTTTGCTGAAGCCTTGAACAAATTAAACAGCCCCAGGAAAAAGTCAGCATATAAAACTAATCAGAGTGACAGCACCCTCTGCCACCACTGCTATTCTCCTTGTGAATTATCTGACAGCGGGCGCAGCATTGAGCTAACTTTAGAACAAAAAAGATGCCTTCATTTCCAAAGCCTAAATCAGCGGCTGTCTGATGTGCCTGAGTGTTACACAAGCCAAGAAAGTCAGTCTTGCTGCCTTTATCTTGGATTTCTGGCCTTCATTTTAAACTGTCCCCTGAGCCTGGATGTCTTTTTGGGCAGGTGAAGTGGGACACATTCACTCAAGGCACTTAATCTGTTTTGACAAGATTAGTTTCACAGCACTGGAGTTTTAAGAGGTGCCTCTGACAGCGGTTTTAAATGTGCAGCTTTACAGCTGAAAGCACACCATGAGCTTTGCTGTCATTGCTGTCATTAGCACAGCCTTATTCCCTTGTAGCATGGATTAGCTAAGCATTGTCAGCTCCAGATGTTGTGGGAAATCTGCTGTCTCTACAAGGAGATTGCGTACGCACCACTTTTTCTCCTGTGACCTAAATTAATCATTCCAACCCCGTTCACTCTTGCACTTAAAGCTATTGGAGCTTGCATAGGGCAATGGCCTGTTCAGAGGGAGGGAACCTGCTCTTCAGATTGCATTGTGTGCACTGTAAAGGTCGGTGGCAGTGGTGGCTGTTGGATCTCATTGAAGCGCTCCCGATGAAATGGCCATGCATGGCTTCCCGGGTGGCTCGGAGGAGGCGCAAAGTTCGCTTCTACCATGTTTGGACCCGCTGAACACTGCAAATACTTGAAATGTCAATCCGTTTGATAATGCCAGCAGGCCCCAAAAAGCAGCGTCGGCACTCCAGGTTACTCATGAGGCTGAATATAAACGTGTCTCTCCCCTGTATTGTTTACCAATTACTCTCTGTGGCCGCTCAGGTCCTCACAGTGGACAGCGAGAGGAGGGGGCTCAGATGGCAGCTCAGCTCACTGTCACCCAGACCGAGCCAAGGAATGAATGTTGTCGCCTCTAAATAAATGTATGAATAAGTGTCATACAAAGTCAATACAGGGTCAAGTTATATGCAGCAATCCCAAACTGATATGATATTTAAAGGTAAATCTTGACGATACTAAAATTTGGTGGCTTGATCTACTGAGGGAACTTGGCATCCCAGAGAGACAGCTCCATATATCCACCACACAACTATTCAATTAGTCCAACTAAAAGTAATTTTAAAAATATAGTGCTAAGCCATGTATGTCGATGTATGTATCTTTTAATCTTCAAAGGCTGCTGTAACCAAACACCTGAAATGATCCAATACATCGTTGAGTGCTTCTAGATTAGAAGCACGGTTTGCATGAATCCCCTCGTTTCATGAAACACTCATGCAGAAAACTTGTGAAGGCACAAAGGTTTCATGTATTTTTCCACATGCTTCAGTGAGGTGCAGAGCAGCACACAAGAACAAACCCTCTATTAAATGTCACAGACTCTCATGCAGACAGACTGTGTGCTGTGCAGAATGTGCTGACTCCAGCAGGCCAGATGCAGACCTTGTGATTGTGCTCGTGTTCCTCCCCGATTGTATTTATGGAAATCACGCTATGTGTTCAGAGAAATGGTACAAATGTTAATGTGTGCCATCTTGCACTCACACAGCAGAGTAATCCATCACTCCATCCTGTCTGGCCTAACCCAGCACCATCCAGAGAGAGTTTCTCTCTCCGTCTCTCTGTCTCCCTCTCTCTGTCTCTGCTTCTCTGTCTCTGAGATGGCGGAATGTGCGTGCAGCTGAGGACTGATGGCGAATTGCTTGCTGCGTGAATGGTGTCGTTCTCATAGCTAAACAGTTTTCTTTGTGTTCTAAATCTTTTCGGTGTGTTTGTGCCAGTATTCGTATGTAGAGTTGTTGAGTTTGTGTGGTTTGTGGGTGTGGGTGTGTGTGTGTGAGGCCGCTGTAGGCTAGGTGTGTGTGCGTGGCACCATGCCGGTAGCTGACGCGACAGCTGCCGAGCTGGAGCGGTGAGTCAGTGCAGTATAGAGGAAACTGGGCTTGAGGTCGGTAAAGTTGTTGGCTATGAGTCAGTTAAAAGTGCATCGGAGATGACCGCGGCTGTTGCTGGCGGTTTTTTGCAGATCGGGACTTGTGCTGCCCCCAACTGGTCTGTGGTGATCTGTGTGGCGGTACTCGCAGCCTGATGCTACGACTGAGGGAGAAGCTCCGCCGGTGGCTTAATGTTGGGGACCGGCCCAGATTGCTTTGCCGGTTTTGCCCTCTACTTCATGTGAAGGGGTACCTTTTTCTGAATTCAGTAAGAACTAACAGTGGATAGTTTCAACAATGGGGTCA
>JASSRZ010034111.1:0-18811 GCA_032164315.1 Malacoctenus gilli | reverse complement strand
GGATCCCATTAACAACATAACAACATAAATCTACCCATTATTATCATGGATGTCACCAGTGTGATTAGGAGGCCCACTCTGCTTATGATTTCATTTTGTTCATTTTAACCATTTTATTTATTTTACATTCACTCTATTTTATTTTGTGTATTATTAAGTTATCTTAGATTTTATTGACTTGTTTTGCATATTATTTTATGAATTCCTATATGTGTATTATTCCATATTGCTCTTATCTGTCCACTTATTTCATCTATTTTTATCTATTTTACCTATATCTAGATCCATCTATTATTTATCCTGGTGTGAACTGATCTCCAATATATCGCTTCTTCACAGCAGGTAAAGCCGGATGCATATTACTCTTGGGCCCTGATTTACAAAGATTTCAAATAAAGAGCGCTAATTTGTTTGCGGCACAGATAAATTGCGTGTGCAGGTTCTCTTCAGCGTTTGCGGGTTATCTACAAAGATTACACCCACAATCGGTAACAGGCGCAAAAAGCAGTATTTAAATGAGCATTTAGGTGTGCTGTTGCTTTGCCATGGAAAGTTCGGAAGAACATGTGATAAACGCAAAATGCAATTGACCTGGTAGAGAGATATTAGTTCCAGAGATATGAGGCAAATAAAAAATAAAATATAAGTTCAGAATAATACCTATGAAATAAAAACAATGCAGCAGGTTTTCCTGTGGATCATAGGAAGAGGCCGGTTTATAAGGACATGGATAAGGAGACACTGCAGAAGAAGGCCTATATTGCTTTAAAATTTAGCTGTATATATATATTTTTGATGTACTAGAAAGCAATTTCAGCAGTAATGTCACTAATTATTTGTTTTATTCTAAAGGTATTGGCTTACCTGCTAGCTGAAGCAACACTGCCTGTTTCACTTCCCATATATTAGGAGGCATCTTGGTGTTTGCTAGGCGGCATTCCACAAGGTATGTTTTAGTCATATCCTCCGGCTTGAAGTCAATAATCCAGCTGGTCAGGACTATATTGACTGCGTCTTTGTCCGGACCCTGAGTCCAAGAAACAAGGGCAAACTTGTTCTTCCACATTTTAGCCTTTGCTTTTTTTTTTTTCCTCTGTAGCTCATTTAGTCTATCACGGCACACTAGATGTTCAGCTGTGCCAAGAGACATTGTCCAATATTAATTGCAGAGCGCATTAAAACAGGATCACCAAACCACGGGTCAGTTAGCGTGAGGCCTGGTTAGCCACTTGCTAATCGTGAATGGCTGATCAGAGAATTGTGACATTTCCAGTTGTGTCGGTCCGATTGTGCTGCATCGGCATATGTTTAGGTTGTCTGTGTGAGGATCAGCTGCTGTGTGCATCAATAGCAATAAGCTCTGACGGCTATGGTGGGTTTGAGGACCTACAAAAACCCCACCATGTAGTTCAATGGGAGAACCAGCAATTATAGTGCATTTTACACCAACACAAGGAACACAAATAGGGGGTGACACTCTCTGTAATAACCACTCAGCTGCTGCCAGAACAGCAGGAGGTCTTAAAACATGACTTTGTTCCTATTGTCATAATATTTATGAAGCATCTGTAAAACAGTAAACACAGTAATGTTCAATCTTTTGGATTTTAACCACATTCATTCATTCATTTAAATATAGAACTCTGTTTTTTTTTTAAGATTTTTGTTGGTGGTGTGCCTCCAGATTTCTTTTTTCCAAAGAAAAGGTATGCCTTGAATAAAAAAAAAAGTTTGGGAAACACTGCTGTAATGTACAAACTTATCCCGCCCTACTGTGATATGATTGGTTGACATTGCAACATTAGTGTTCGATGATTGGCCAAAGGGGGAGGGGGGACCAATGGAAGCGATCAAGCCAAACAGGCACAGATGAAGTTGCGCTAGATAGTATATCCTGTTGCTGAGCAGAAAATGGATCATTGACTGTAAAAAAAAAAAGTCTGAAGTTCCATTAAGAATTAAACACTGGAAAAAGTGGTGAGTTTATAACAGAGTTCATCACAATTCAGTTGGTACAGTACGAAGTTATAACTGTTTTTTGGCAGCTTGTTTGAAGTTAGTATGTCGTAGTTCAACTTTGTTTATGGCTGCAAGCTATAAGATAGATCTTTTCACAAAAAATGTTACTATATTAAGTATCATATTCTGTATGTATGATTTTGTAATGTTCTGTTTTACTTGTTTTGTGGAGTGATAAAATTTTATCTGTCTTAATTATATTATCTGGATGGTGAATAGAAGTTTATGGTGCTCACTTTTCTATCTCAGGAGAGCACTGACAGAGGCCAGCCAAAGCGAGAAAGACTTAAATCAGATGAGGCTCTGGTAAGTCACTTTTACAATTTTTTTTTTAATTTAAATTTTTTCTTTTTCAAAGAAGGCATGTTATGGGCACGTTATGTTCAATTGACAAGAGAAGAACAAAGAAACTCTTATTCATAATCTGAATCTTTTATGTAGTATAGATATGTTTTGAAGAGGCTGATGTGTGTTCACATGTGATTCACTTTTATCCAAATTATATAAACTTATTACACCAAAATTTTATTTGAAATGTCATTGTTGATCATTTGTTGTTGTTGATATCCATTCATCGTTTGATTAATTTTAAATTTCTCGCCAGCCAACAGCCCATTGCAGTTCTGATGTCAGAACCTCTCTGAGTGGACTTTCCCCACCAAGTCACTCAAGAAGTGGGCCCAGTTCCTGCTCAGCAGCAGCTATTATTTATCTGGATGTCATAGTGATACAAGCTCATTCACGCATTAATTGGATCATTGTGTACATCCACATCGGAGCATTTTTGTTAACAGTTCTAACTAATTAATTTAATTTCTTTAGGGCGGTGGCAATAAACAGCATATTGCATAGCCAATGTGGGTTGGAGATCTGACACTTTTATTACATAAAAGTAGAAAATAAAGTATTTTAAATTAATAAATTAATGTTTATATAATAAAGTATTTTTCATTTAATTTAATTCATTTAATTTCAAAATGGTGGTTGAGTAGTGTGATAGTATTTGGCTTCATGATTTTACAATGTCATGAAAGCTACCTTCAATGGTGCTGTTTGATCAAAACCATTTATTCTTACTTAACAAAACCCAGGCGAGAACTCTCATAGATACACTGCTGGCTGGGACTCTGAGGATGACCATGATATTGCAAAAAATAATGTAAGAGAAACTTTATGTCTTCCAAAACATAGGTAATTTTATTGTGCTTTTGTGTTTCATTTTCATTGATTTATTTGTATCTTTTTGAGTTAATGCCATGGTGTGCATGGGATTAGACAATGTACTTATTCTGGATATTTGAGTTTATGTAAATTTTCTATATAGGCAAAAGACTGGTCATGAGACATGTCATGAGACAAGACATGTGAATGAGAGTATAACTATTCTTTTTAAAGGCTTTTTACAGAACCCATTGCTAGATTCTGATGAACTTTCCAAAAGCGCTGCATCTCCACTCTTGATGAAGATGATGAAGATAATCATGAAGACGATCATCACTTCTGCGATCTGCCAAATTTGACCCCAGAATCAAACTCATCTACTGACTCTCTTCCTGAAGAATTGGCCGACAACGAAAGTATGGACGTGTTTCAGGGCAGACAGTCACTCTGATGGTGAATCCCTTTTTGTAGTTGGGGGAATATGTTTCTGTTCATTATGAAGCAGCGACTGATAGGCTCCAAAATGAAGACTTGGATTTAGAAGATGGTGGTAATGCAACTTGGCCTCAAATGAATGAAAAACCACTGTACAATGGTGCATGGCTAACCATCACTCAGAGTGTTCTACTGTTACCTACATTTGTCTTGAAGCATGCACTCACTGGAGTAGCCCTTTCTGATCTTCTGGATTTAATCAATATTCACTGTCCAGGAAACACACTATCATCTTCAAAGTATCCATTCTTAAAAGGGCTGAGACCAATACAGGATAACCTTCAATGTCACATATAATGTCCAAAATATGAGTTTTACATCGGGGACAAAATTGATGAAGGTTAGTGTACTGTGTGTAACACAGCATGGGACAAGCATAGCGCTCTGAAAAATGGAAACTTATTCATATACTTACCAATTCAAACGCAACTTTAACATCTTCTTCAAAGAGAAGATACTGCTGCTTGTGTCAAGTCAGGTGATGGCATATGTAATTCTGAGAATTATAATGATATATGGAATGGTGAGATGTATCAAAAGCTGATCAAAAATGGAGAACCCCTTGATTGCTCTCATGGGTACTCCTTCACTCTTAACTGTTACAAAGTTCCTGTGTTCAAATCTTCATTATACAGCGTTTGGCCTTTACAAGGGATTGTAAATGAGCTTCCTTACCCTGTGCATAAAGAAAATGTTTTGCTGTTTGGGTTGTGGTTTGGATGTAAAAAGCCAATTGTCAATACAATTTTAAAGCCATTCACCCAGTAGTGTCAGAAGTTGGTAACTGTGGGCTTCAAGACAAAAAGAAATGACAGTTTGGAACAGTGTAGAGTTGTGGCAGCTCTTTTTATGTGTGATACTGTTGCCAGGCCAGTACTGCAAAATATGAGTTTAATAATGAGTTTAATGGCCCGTATGGATGCAGCCTTTGCCCTCATCCAGGTGAACAAGTCCAAAAGGGAAATGGGTATGTCAGGGTGTATCCATACAAAATATGTACCAAAAAGAGACCATGCCTCTACCATTGATGATGCAAGAGAGGCTCTCAACAACTTTAAATCTGAGAGGTGTCAAAGGACCCACATCTCTTATGAATGTTCTGTTTTTTGACACTATATCTGGCATGCCTCCTGATTGTATGCACAACATACTGTACATCTTGGTGTTGTGAGGCAAATGGCAAGCATGTGGCTGGACAGGGAAAACCATGGCAAACCATATTACATTGGGAGTAGAGTGTCTGACCTTGATCTACAACTTTTAGAAATTAAGCCTCCTTGTAATGTTACAAGACTTCCCCGATCTCTTCAACAAAGGAAGTTTTGGAAAGCAATGTTTTGGAAAGCAAGTTTTACAGCATGTTTGTGTTAAAAGGAATCCTTCCCCATGTGTTTTACCAGCATGGGTTAATCCTTGTCACATTTATGTTTTTATTATGCAAGGGCACTATTACAAAAGAGGATCTAAAAAATGTGAAAAAAGGTTGTGAACTTTGTCAAACAGTTTGAAATTCTGTTTGGAAAGAAAAATGTGTCATTTAATTTACATTTATGCCTTCATTTACCTGATTCAGTAAGGAACTGGGGACCTCTGTGGGCGCATTCAGGATATATTTTGGTGTCATTTAACGGGGAAATACAAAAAATGTTGGCACTCAGTGTGTTCCTATTCAGATTATGAAAAAATTTTCATAAAGACAAGTATTGCCTCTGTTTCAAAAGGATTTACTAAGAACTGCACTTCCCGAATCTATTCAGTTGTACAACAGCTTAACTGATCAAAAGCGACTGAAACAGTATGAAAGAGTAACTGATCCGGTTTTGATTCTTGGTTTGAATAGGTCACGAAAACTTAAAAATGAAGAAATGTTGGCTGGGAGAGAGAAACAGTAGTAGCAATATGCAGCAGAATTCTGGTCAATGGACATCGGTTTTACTCACAGGAGTTTACTGGAGTGTGAAAAGGAACAGCTTCACTGTTTTATTACAGAATGGGCACATAATCTTGGTTTACTATTACATTGTAGTGGACCAACAAAGCCATCAACAGTGCTTTGCACTTGAAGGAGAGTATGAGAGATCACACAGTACATTGATCAATGCAGAATATGTTGTTCCTCTTAAAAGAGAATTGCGGGGCAGGAAACGCATATTTGATGTTATGACTTTTAATGAAAAATGTTTGCTTGTTGATCTTCCACAATACTCCAGTCTTTATGCATGTGTACCTCCGAGATCCAGTGTAGAAGACTGAAAGGTATAAAGTTGACTGGCTGTAAATAGTGGGCTTCTGCTAGCTAAAAGCACCACGAATATCCTGAAGGTTGTATTATTTCAAATATGCAAGTTTCTGTAAAAACACTAACTTTTGAGGCACAAAGTACTTGCAAGGAACTTAAAATCTTCTGCAGTGAAGCCCAAGCAATAGCGGTCCACACTGGGGATAAAATGGATACAATGATTTATGTTATAAAGTAAAAATAGTGAATTTTGAAGAGATGTTGTTGGGCTAGATGACTTGTACATATGCCACTGTATTTGTCACATTAAATGTATTTATCTGTTAATGAATTAAGATGACTGAATATTTGATACCCCTGTTCAAACCAGCTGACTTAAAAAAACAGAATAAAAGAATGAGATGTAAAAATGTGAAACCCTTTTGTTATTGTTGCCATACATAATCATATAACCACCAATATATTGTCATACATGTTCCATGAAGATATTAAAATATATTCAAACATATATACCTTGATTATCCATATATGGAAATATATGTTATGTTATTATGCAGTATATTTTACAATATATTCCAATATATTTTTCTTTCATAAGGGGCAGCTTAGTCCCTTCATTTGCTGCATGCACTTGACTTCTGAGATGCTTTTTTCTTGTATCACAGTCCTTGGTTGTATTTGCTTTTGACATAACTTCAGGTTGGTTGGCAATAGTGTTAATTTTGGCAGCTATTTTTATAATTAGTCTTAGTCCTATGCTAAATGTCCTCGTTAGTTTTTATCATATTCTTACTAATCATACTACCTTACTTCTATTTTTATTTTGTCAAGTTTTAGTCGACTAAAAGCCTACGCATTTTAATCTTATATTAGTCAAAGAAAACAAACTATTTTAGTCTGACTTTAGCAAACTAAAAGTCAGGGCATTTTAGTCTTATATTTGTCAAAGAAACTAATATTTTAGTCTAGTTTTAGTCAATTAAACACTGCTGATATATGCATACACATGGAAAATGTTATGATTTGTAAATTTATTTCTAAACATGGCATGTCAACATCACAGGACACACATACCAGCTGGCCTCTCCTCTTTCCTGGGTGTGTGCTTTACAGTAGGTATATCTGGAATCTAGAATGGGAGAAAACACATTGATGTTAGGACAACTGCAACATCAGAAAAGGGTTGTACTAAAAGTAAATTATTGCAATGATTTTAACTTTATAACACAAGCCCTGGCTGGAAACAAAATCAAAAAAATGTCATGTCATATTCACAAAGTAAGTACTCCTTACAGGATATATGGGCATATTACTGCAGACACGTTGAGGTATGTTTTAAAAAGAATTAGTCATAAATTTTCAAATTCATTTTGATGCCAAATCAAGTCATATTTGATGGTAATGTGAAGGACAAATAAATACAGTGTTTTATGTCACCAGACACATAATACTTCAGCTAGTTAATGTATTCAGGTGTTATCAGGTGCACACTGACCTGTCTATAAATGCAAGTATATTTAGCTACTTGTAACTACTTTTTCATTGCAGTGAAGAAAACTATGTGTGTTAATGGTACACCCCATTTGATGTGGTTGTTAGAGATTCAGAGTCGCTGATTTTATATGTCATCAGAAACATTACCTGTGAGTCTCATAAGGGTATCCCTGAAGAGACTTACACAATGGCACAATGGCTACTTTACTGACTTTTTGGCTTGATTTAAGCCAACATTTTTTTCCAGACAGCCAAAAATAAATTAAAAATAAAATCCACGGCGAGGCGAGTAAGCTGCCACATCTGATAACAACAATAAGAACGTGACGGCTGCTTTGTGGCTTATATTGTGTAATTTTTAGTCTGATTAAGTCATGAAACTCCAGATTTCTCAATGGTTAAGGCTGTCAGCGCTCTTAACCTGCGTGCTTGTGTTCGTGGATGAAGTTAGTTGTTTAGTGATGCTGGATCCTTCACGAGTTTCACAACAATTTACTAGCCTAGCTTAATGAATTCGGTTATAAAAAAAAAAAAAAACCCAAATAGTCCAACATCACCGCCGTACAGCCTATAAACAAAATGTCGTTTTCATCATAGTCATCGTCTTGTCTTAGTAATTGAAAAAAGTGTCGTTGACAAATACATTACGTCATAGTTTTCGTTAACGAAATTAACACCAGTTGGCAAACTTTAACCAGGCTTTTGAATAAAGTTTGAGTGTGGGTGTGCGGAGCCTCTGCATTAAAAATCCATCTTGAATTGTATCCCAATTGTGCCCTCCGCTTGTTCCTCCTTTTTACTGGTTCTTTGTCTCAAACAGCCTTCTCCTGTCAGGTGGCCCCTCCCAGGCAATCAACCTTTTTCTGATCCCCCCTCAGCAGGGAAATAGGCAAATACTAAGCATACAAACGTATTGTTTTTGCAGGTCTCTTTTTCTTTCCTTGTAGGTGAAATAATGAGGATCTGGTACGCTCATTTGTATTGCTGTTAAAGTTAAAAATGATCCCGTGTATGCTATATGTGTCTCTTCATCAAGCTCTTCATGACATTTTTGCTTGGGTGTCTGTCATCTCAGCAATTTAAAAAAGCTTTGGCTCATCCCACTTCTTCATTGGGCCTGAGGGTGTTGAGAAGTTATGTTATTTGACACCGGCTTCATCATGCTTTGAACTGCCCTGCCTTTAATATGCTATGCTGAGAGCTGATGATGCATTATGATTTCTAATTTAAAATGAGCCTCTCAGAACAGTTGAATCCTGACAAAAAACAGAACAAAACAAAACCAAGTTGCGGCTGCAGGCTGTGTCAGCGTTCAGGTGCAGTACTGCTCCTCCTCCTTTCGTCCCTCTGGGATTGTTATGGTCTCATGCTTGGCAAAAAAGGAAATGGAACTTTCAGTTGCTTCATCACAGGGTAAATATATGGACATTCAAACATCACAGGACAACAAAGAGCATCAAACGCCTCGACCCCTCTCATTATTTCAGGAATTGCATCAGAGTAACCCCGGTGGTGTCGAAGATCACGCTTGTCAATCAGTCACCCTGATCAAGTTCCCCCAATCAGTCACCTCATGAAGTAAAAAACTTTTTTCAAGGAGCTCCCATCCAGTACACTTTTCCCTTCGCTGAGGACACCTGCGCCTCTTCCGCCTCCTGCTGGGGTATTTTAAAACTTGGCTCATGTGACAGGCAGAAGCTTACTGCTTTTTGTTAAGTGTCTCTGCAATGACAGAACTTTTTGCATATTAAGTTCAAAAGGTCAGATGCTGCCATATGCAGTCATATGACATTGTGATGATTACAGCCATGAAACCCCCACAGCCTTTGCATTGCATCCTGTGCCTGCAGTCGTTATAGTTTTTCTCAGTTGCTAAAACACAAAACCTGGTTTCTGTTGCACATCTTTGCAGCAAACTTTTTGTCATTCCCAGAAGCACACACACAATTCCCATAACAAAAAAAATCACCTGTTTTCACACATGCCCTAATAGTCAAAACACTTTCTGCAAAACCTTGCACAAAAGTGACCAAATAAATCATTCACTGCACTATGTGTTCATTCAGCAAACACATGCTCCCAATACAATTAAGTCAAGCTATCATAACATAAACTCAGAGATCACTCTCTTCTCAAATTGAAAACACTGAGCCTGAAAATTGTAACACACCAATCAGAATTGAGGGTCAATAAATAGAGCTTAGAGGCATGCTCATGTCTTTTGGTACAATAGATCCCAACCATGCAGAGGTTGAGAGACAAGAGAGAGCAAGATCTATGAGAGGCAGGTAGTGATCACTCACTGCTGAGCAGGAGAATGCCTTGGTCAACCATGGTTCAATGTTAAAGGCACAAAAAGGGGCTGCAACATTTTGGACACCATGCAATAATCAGAGTTCCTGGAATTGTGCCTTAGTAATCTAGAAAAATTTTTAAAAGATCTTTATTTTTTCCACTAAACTGATTATGATCACTTGCTTGTTCCTTCACAGCAGAAATTGTTTATCATTTGAATTTATTCCTAATAATAAATACAAAGATACCAAGTACTGAGAGGCTGAGTGTTTTCACTTTAAGAGTGTGGTCTCTGAGTTCATGTTATGATGACTTGAGCTAATTATATTTAGAGCATGTGTTTGTTGAATGAACACGTAGTGCAAAAAATTATTTGGTCACTTCTGTGTAAGGTTTTGCAAAAAGTGTTTTGAATATTGAGACATGTGTAGAAACAGGAATTGTGTTTTTGGTTATGGGAAGTGTGTGTGTGTGCTTCTGGGAATGACGATGGCACCTTAATTTGAAATATTAAAAATGTCAACAATTCCAAAATAAGCATTCATTACACTGAGAAAGAAATGCACAGTGGACAACAGATATCCAACGGGATAAAGCTCAGTGATGGCAGGTTTATTTTTTGGTGATGATCTCTATCATCCCACTTTTGTTCCGTTTCTCAAAATGCAGTTTTTTGAACAGAAACATTTGGGACATCTCGTCGTGTCTGTCAGAAGCATCCCTGCTGATTCAGCAGCTACATGACATCTGTCAGATAAGCCATTGAAATACATCAAAAGTTCTCCAAAAGTGCGCATGGTTTACATGACAAACACGACTTATTGGGCAAAAAAAAAAAATCACACTTTATTGAATTCAGATTTCTATTAACTAAAGAATACAATATGAGTGGAAATCAAACAGTAATTACAAAGCTCCCCAATCGACCAGCCATCTTACTTGTTGTAGCCGCTTTGTTTGTTTAACATCATCCATATTTGGTTTTGTTGGTAAACTATTGAATAATAGTTGAACACAAAAAGCACTACCAAATAATATTTCTGATGTCATAGTCTGATAACATGATTTTGGACATGCTACTGCTGTTTCTTTTTCACCAGTCTAGATACTGTGATGCTTGTTCACCTTTCACTACAGATCCTCGAAGCAGGTTGCTTCCTTGTGCAGTGCCTGGGGGGTGGCAGCAAGCAGTTCAGGGCCTCCCTAAGGAGCCCATCTAGGTGGAGCGCTTATGCACAATATGTTAGCCAACGGACTTAGGTCTTGCTTGGTCACTTGGCATCTCAAAGCCCAATAAGTGAGCCAGGTGGCAGACAAAATGAATGTGAGCCAGATGAAGTTTCTGTGAAGTGACTGTTTTTTGTTTTTTTTTTTTTACACATTCACTCCAAAAACAACCAAAAGCCTCAGAAGTTGCTATTTTTTAATTAAACTATTACACTGTTAATTTATACAATTTCATGCTCTTACAAAACAGATGAACAATTGTACATGACATAAAAGTATCACTGGTCTGAGGAATGTGATTTGCAGAAGCCACTGACACATCTCTTAAAGTCTTCTTCAAAAAGTATGTACACATCTTAGTGGTGCTTTGAGGCACCTAACCAGGACTGAGAAAAACACCCGTCCTCTTCAGACCGAGTCGGTTTTGTTTGAATTTGATGTGCAAGGAACTCCCAGTTTTTCATAAAGTTGACAGAAAGAACCCTTCCAACATTTATGTTTACAAGAGCCAATGGCCCCAAACCTTCATTTTTTCAGGGTCACATACAGCATGTACAGTATAGATAGCTTACTGGAAAGTGTTATAGGAAGAACAACCCAAAAATATGTAAACAGAGAGAGATCTTGGGCCACAATACTCATTTCACTGTTTTTAAGTAGTGGTTTGAGCCTAATGCTGTGGACATCCTTCTTGTACGCAAGCTAATATTTCAGCGAGCCATTTGTTAACTCAAGTAAACTCCAACACATTATGTCAGTATCACTCTGTGTGTCAGTAGATCTATATCAAGTGACTGGTCAGGGTTTATTGTCCTGACAAAAAATGGGTCAAACCCAAAGGAAGAGCTGAAACAACTGATCTGGTACCAGTTTGGGCTCGTTAAGCACCCGAGTGGAGAGTGGGCTTGCCAGCGTAGGAGGAAATTATTAAAACTAAGAGATTTCAAAAGATAACAAGTGCTGAAACCCAGAAAATCAAAGATAGGAAACAGACGAGAATAACCTCTCAGCAGGGCTGGAGTGGTGCAGCTTTGTTATTTCTTTTAGATTCATACTGGCGTCGAGCTAAAAAATGTCTCCCGTCTTGTCTGGGCTGAAGATTTTGCTGACAAATAGAATTAGGAAAAAAAAAAATCAGAAATAATAACACATACAGTCCCTCTAAGGAACGAATATTGACGTCATAAAAAACAAAACAAAAACATAAACAGGAGGTGAAAGTCAGTCCAGTGACTGTGGTTCGGCAGGAAAACACAGCTACTGATCCATTCCTGACCGGGTGTCAGCATCATGTGAGTGGTTAGTATGACGGAGATGAACAGAGCAGCAGTAACAGGGAAGTATTGCCAAGAGCAGAAACGGCTTGCATAGTTATCTTATAAACATAGTTACCTCATAAAGGTTTTAACACACTCAAAAAATACCCGCACACCCCAACACGCTCCCATCCACCACTTAACCAACATGATAAGGCACATTAGCACAAGAACTTTCCAGGAGTCAAAAAGGCAAAAAGTCCTGGGAGTGAATCTGGAAGAGACGAGAGAAACTCAACACCTGTGCTGGAACCGTTGACACGCTAATTCCTTAAGTATTATCATATGCACATAATAACAAGGAAATAAACAAATACCATGGCTTCATCCTCACCTGTTTAGGCAAGAGTGAAGCCATATTTCTGCCAGTCATGGAGCAAACAAACAAAATGTGACGCAAAGTGGAAAGACAGGTGCTGATAAAAAGGGGAACTCATGGAAGCCCCAATATGTTCAGTCATTGGCTTTGGAGGCAGTGAGGGGCTCCGTCTCAGAGGCATCTTGCTGAGGAAAAACCACATAACACAACTTCTGGCCCATGTATGTGACCCTTTCTGAAACACAAGAGCACAGGTAATGAGTCACAACCACAGCAGCAGGCTGCAAAGAGAAAAGGCATGCATTTTAAGGACTCACCAACAGCCCTGTACAGCCATTTGGGTTTTTCCCTCCACTGGACCCCCACAAAGTACACAGGGACACCAGTCAGCATGATGACCATTCCCAGGCCACACACCACAGGTTCAGAGTAAAGACTGAAGCAGAGCAGCACGGCCCAGAAAATCAAGTAGCTTATGGGGATCAATAAGTTCACCTGCACACAATACAGAGAGACAGAATGATGCACAATCCAGGTTCTTTACCAAGTTAAAATACAGAATTTATTAAAAACTAGCATTTTGTAAAAGTCCATTGCAGGATCTGTGATTTGTTTCCAAGCCAAACCAATAGAAGCAGCATTTTACTGCAAGGCAGCCACTGAGTGCTCAACTTCTCAAGTAAACCCAGAGCTGTAAGACACACAGACAGCTTATGAATTCTGGTTCTTATGGGATCACCCAATGCAGTTGGCATAATGTAAAAAAGAGATGTTGTGCTTGCCCTTGTGAATATACGGAATCTTGCCGAACCGATGCAGCTGCTCGATCCTTCAATCCACCTCTTTACCATCGCTGTATCAATGTAGTTCCTACAGCTTGTTTGCTCGCAGGGCTTGAATGAGTCCAAAGTCCAAAAGTTTCTTTGTTTCTGATTTTTTTGCAAAGTCCTTTGGGTACACAGTGGTGGAAACACCCTCAAAATATTACAATGTCCAATGAAATATTTGTGTAAATGTTTTAAAAGGTGCGGCTGCATTAGAGGGACAGAAAAAACAAAAAAGGATATCTTTTGTTTATTGTTTACAAAAAAATGAACAAAACTGAATTTGAAATTTAAAAATGATCAGTATTGGATCAACAAATGGTGTTCAAACACTATTCCAAAGTGCACCAAATAAATAAAACACACACATATCATCAAATCAATATTTTGTCTTCCTTCCACTAGCAGGCAGTAGAGCTCTAATCCTGGCTGTGTTCAATTAACGGGTGATCTTGTCCTATTCTTGTTTAATTGCTACATTTAAATCTTGTAATTTCTTTGGTTCACACATTGAAACAGGCCTATATATGGATTTTCAACAGGGTTAATGTCTGGGGATTGAGCCAACACACCAAGACCTGGATACTTGCTCTGAAAGCCAAGTTATGTTGGTCCTGGATGTGGAGTGAACGACATTATCCCTTTCAAACACCCAGTTTGTGCATGACAGAACAGTGCACGTGCAGAAGGGAGTGTGTGGGTTTGAAAAATGGCACAGTACTTGCTGGAGTTCATCATGCTGTCAGACAGTAAGATGACCAACACCTGCTACACTCACACATACCTAAATCATGATAGTACCTCCACCATGTTCAACACCAGGTCCTGTACATGAAGGAGATGATGTGTGGCCTGGCCTTGTGTGTTCCCTCACTTCAGTAAGAGGAGGAAAGCTAATGAAACTCAAACTGTACCCTGTACATGAAGACCAAGGTGCTGTCGTTTTTCACCGAGGAAACTCTTTGACGCCCAGATCTTTGTTTTAGCTGTTTTTGCAATGACATGAAGCGTGGCAACCAAAATTGTGTCTTTAAATAATAAACAAGACCTTCATTAGTTGATCACTGATACTAAAAAGGACCCGAGCTTCACATTCTCATATATTTTTATGGAAACAAGTTTGTAATTTAAATTTTTTTTAGCATCTGTTTGGCTATTTGCCTGTGAATGTAAGAGTAAATTGCTCTTCAGAACACAAGAGTGATTGTCAATGCAATGTTTCAAACTCATTTGGTGTCGAGAAGGTTTTTTCCCTCTCAAAAACACAGTTTTCCTCATGTTCAAAGTTTTGGATTACAAGGAACACTGAATTGAAAGACATTGTATCAATTCCTGATACAATCTTTGCATTTTGCAACACCTCCTAAAGGGTGTGGAACTCCATTCCTGGATGGCCCGCTTATGAAAGGCTCTACGTGTCTCCCTGCTCCAACACACCTGGTGTAAATGAATCAATGTCATTCAGCTGTGTTGGAGCAGGGAGACGTCTGGGGGTGTTCGGAAGTTGGCCCTCCGGGACAGGTGTTTGACTTCAGTAAACAATGGAGCACGTGTCCTTCCATACTCAAGATCCTTGTGCATATGACTGGCATATTAGCCAGCATACAGTGCATTATTTCAACAACACTCCCAATCACCATTTGTATAAAAGTAATACAAATTTTGTATCATTTTATTTTGGAACTTTCAAACTGGCTTCACTGCAGTCAGCAACCTTATGATTGACACATGTCGCAGTGAGCACTGGCTCCTCGTAGCCTGGAATGTTGTCACACAGTCTGCACTCATCTAAGACAACTTACTCAAGCATCAGTTCTATATCACACAGTGTGGTGCACATTCAACCGATTTGATAGCTAAAAGTTCCCAGTGTGCAGGAGGTATGAAATAACAGAAGAATCAGGTTCTCTAGAGGTGGTGGGGAAGAAGAGCTACTGTACCTTGATGGGCCTGGCCATGTTTGGTGTCTTTTTGCGGAGGTATAGGAGGCCAGCGATTGTAACGCCATAAGACAGATAGTTGATGAAGGACACATAGTTGATCAGGTTGTGTGTCTCTCCAATGCACAGGATAATTATTGTCGCAAAGCACTGTGGGAAAGACACCATTGGCATGTCAGAGGGCACTGTTGTGCTGCTGGTTTACGAGTAAACCAATAATCATATCTGTGGCCTTTCCGCACCGTTTCTTTGACTAAGAGATCAAACTAAAGGCAGTACTTACACAGACCAGCAGCGCAGGGATTGGGGTGCAGTTTTTCATGTGGATCATCGCCAAAAGATAAGGAAGATGGCCCTCTCTGGCCCCTGAGAAACACAACCTACAAACCAACAAATACTGTACAGACTTGCATATCTATATGACTGAGCAGGCGCATTGTAACGTGCACAACACAGCAGGGAGCTGTAAATATACATTCAATGTTTTGGCATGTGTTTCTGGCTACCTGGAGGAGGTGAACAAATATCCGTTGATTCCTCCAAAAGTGGAGAGTGCAACAGAGATGGGCATCACCCAGGAAAACATCCCCAGCAGCTTTTCCCCAAATGTCTGAAAAAGCACCAGGAACAAGTAGCACGACAGCGTTTTACTGAGAAGTCAGTGAGGAACCTTGAAGGGTGCATCCTGCCACCCTGCAGTGGGAACTCATTGCAGCCGATGTACGAGAGATCTGTTCATTATCAAACATTAGGTGAGAGGTAGGGCGCAGATTTACCGGTAAACTGAGAATTTTGCTTTCTAGCTCAGCTCCTTCTTTACCACGACAGCTTGGCCCATTGACTGCATTACCGCTGCAGCTGTGCCGATCTGCATGTCAACCTCCCGTACCATGCGACTTAAACAACACGGCTGCACTTTGTGACCATGTCTGGAGGCTGACGAGCACCAAGAACATGTCTGACTAACTGAAGACAACCTGAACCAGGCTCTGACCCTGTTCTAGAGCGACCGCACAGCCCATAGCCCCAAGTTTTGTGACTTCTACCTGAAGGATAGCGAATGGGCAGTAACTCCCCCATGACCTTTCGTTGTTTGTGGGGGCAGGGTCTGAATTCCCCCTCCACTGTGGCCAGCTTCCTCGGTGGCCTAGGCCTAAGACCGGCCCTGGTGGTTTGCAGTTTCAAAAGCTTTAATTTATTATTTAAAAAAAACAAACCAAATAAACATTGCTGAACAGCGGGGGTCTGTGTCGTCACTTTGCTCGTCATGACTCGTTCACTCAACTTTGAGGTTTGTTCAGTGTTGAAAAAACACCATCAAAATATTTCAGGCTGGTTTGAGTAGCCCTAAAGAAAAAAAAAAGACTAAATATATGGCAGCATTTTAAGACGCAACTTTGGTGTAACAATGTCAGCATTGTGTGGATATGTTTAACAACTGAATCCCTTATTAGGTACTGTGGAAGAGACAGAGAGATCCCATCTAACAGCACATGAGCTCACATGTGCTACTTCAGAGGTATGGAGGTGCTCACCACTGCTACAGCATTTGATGCCAGCAGCTCTTGTGGGGACATGGAGGAGAAGTAGGCAATGTTGGTCATAGTGTAAACCAGCGTCACCAAGGGGATGGAGATGTAGATGGCACGAGGCAGATTCCTAATGACAGGAACAAGAGACGGCAGGCCCCACAAGTCATTTCAACAAGGAAAGACTTCAGGTGGTAAAATGAACAGCAGATCTTGTCATGCTTCATACTTCCGAGGCTCCACGACCTCCTCTGTGACATAGTTGAGGAAATTCCAGCCACTGTAGGCAAAGGAGGCCTGGAGGAAAGCGAGCGCTATCTGTCCCACCGATGGGTCCTCGCTGAATTCAAAGGCCACGCTGGGACGCAGGGCATCATAGTGGCCTGAAGCCAAAGGGGAAAAGTTAGGGGGGCTCAAAAACCCACATTTCAAAAACTGTTTCCCAATTCATCCAGGTTATGACTTGATCTTCATTTTACTTTCTATGTGCTTTATCAATTTATACTCAAAGAACTTTTACACGAAAACAAAAACTGTATTGCTACCTCTCCTGAGGACCAGTGCTGTTGCCATCAGTGAGGTCAACACATTAATTGATGCATCAAAATACGCTTCGATGCAACCAAAGATTCCTCCACAGTCTTGTATATCCTGTACCCTTTCTATATAATCTGTTCTGCTATGATGTCTCTTGTCTAACTTTGATTCCTGCAGTTGGCACATGACAGAACACATAGCAAAAATAAAAGCAGCTGCTGCAAAAACTGTGTGTGCGTGTACCTCGACAGATTTGGACCAGTCCAACCACTATGATGAGAGCAAGAGCAAGAAGCTTTCCTACAGTGAACACATCCTGGATCCTTGTGGCCCAGCGCACACTGGAACAGTTCACCCAGGTCAGGAACACTACACAGACAGACGGGGGGAGAAAAACTTGCATCAAACAGATCGAAAAGAAAAAAAAAATACATACACCCGATAAACATACAGCTGCAGAAGAGCTTTTATTCCCCAGCATTGAGACATCAGATCAAATGAGAAAGGCAGTTGGATGAAACCCTTTTCTCTCGTGCAGGGTGAATGCACAAACGTTGACATTCAGTGTATTAACGAACAGCAAGAGAGATTGCGAGTGTCCAAGCGTAAAGCATGTAAAAGGGTAGAGAAATCCAGAAAATTTAAAGATGTACATTTTCACATTTTTTTCCCCCATACATTTAAAAAGATGTACATTTTCACATTTAATTTTTTTTTTTTTTTTACATTAAAGATATACAAGTTTCATTTCATTTAGCCACCATAATTCTTACACATTCTTGTCATGACATGCTCGGCAACAGGATGGCCCTCAGGTACAGAGGGGAACATTTTTGTGGCCCTCGCCATGATGGAAATTGCACATTTGTGGTTTGGGGACGTGAAAACAGTAAAATAAAAGGATTAGTTAATGCTGAACTGTTATTTCAGTATGAAGGTAATTATTGAAGAGCACTTTTCTGTATACTGATTCACCATGTACTCGTGCAACTGGATCGCTTTGTCAAAGGGCTGATACGAGGGGAGTACGTTCACCACTTTTTTCCTATTTTCTGGGTTTGGGGTGATACAGTCCGAAGGATGTTTGTAGCTCTTGTCTCAGTCCCCTGTAGTTTTCCCCCTCGTGAACTGCAAATAGTGTGTCACTTCAGACTAACAGCAAGAGATTAAGAAGTGGTTGAGGCTCCAGTTTGTGGGTCTGTGTGAACTCTCAGGCTCTCTTCATCCAGCCTCTTGTCTCACAGTTTTCCACATCATTAAATGCTACTTTCTTTCACTCATTCACTCTCTATATTTCTCATCTTCTCAGCTGACCTTTGACTATTCCCCCTTTTAAAACGAATTCACACACACACACACACACACACACACACACACACACACACACACACACACACACACACACACACACACACA
>JASSRZ010034110.1:0-15658 GCA_032164315.1 Malacoctenus gilli | reverse complement strand
CACTCTGGCTGAACACCACCGAAGCTACAAACCAGTGTCTTTGTGCTGCCCCTTCAGGGTGCTGATCAGGATGGCTTCGGAACTCTAATCAGACAGTGATTGCTTCAATGTTTTACTATCTAACCCTTCTTTTTAATGTCAGGCAGTCGCGGGTGGCACGTTTGACAGTGGTTGTTTGAGTGGTACATCAAAGAACAAAGCATGAGGGAGATAAAAAACCTGGTTTTAGTGATGGGCTTGGACTGAAAACGAGCAGCCACTCAGAAACGGCAGCACAAGGTCACTTCCTGCCTTTCGTGCATTAGCTAACGTCTCTTTGTATCTCTGCATTGACTTAAGGGGACTTCAGTGCTTGGCCTCTCCGACCATCATGGTCGACATGTTCAGCACACAGCTTGTGGTCACATGATCTTTGACACAACATATGACACTGCATAATGAACCCGATGTTTTTCCTCTCTCATCTTTGACAGGAACCGCCGAGATGCGTCTGACCACACCTGGATGTCTGCACTGCAGTTACCACTGAGAAGGGATTCTGTCATGAAGTTTGTGGGTTCTCCTTTATAGTCATCAGTGGAAGGTTTTGACATAGCAAACATCTCAAAGCAGGTCTGTACTATTTCCTAAAGGTTATCTGGGGTCAACTAGGAAAATAAAGTTCTACTTTGAATCAGTGAAGCAGCATTCCACTTGTCCAGAATTTGGTTCATGATACAAATCTATCCAATCTATCCAAACTTCCTGCGAACCTCCAAATTCACCCCACAAGTGTTATCATCTCGTCAACATCAGGCGCACGCACACACATGCATACAAAGTTACACACCCACACCAGCACCCTCAAGGGCCTATTTATAGGCTTCCTGTGACAGCACATCCCCACCAATAACAGGCTGAGCAGTAAGCTGCTCTTTTAATCACAATCTTAGACAACAGAGACGCGACGCCTCTTCTGCCCTGGAACAGCTTCATTCGTGGGGTAATTACAGCTGTTTGCAGCACCTGTCAGTTGCAAGACGGGTTAAATATGCAGAGTTATGATTACCATAAAGCCAATGTACTCCCCTTGCTGGCAGGTATGGATGCGGCGATGCAGCTTTTGCGTTGTGAGGAGACGGTGTGGGAGGGGAGAGCAAATGAAGGCGATGACCTGTTGCATTGTGTAACCGCCGTGATCTCCTGCAGGAACGCTGGGAGGTCATATTGGTTCTTGAGACTCACTAGAATCAGCTGAGGGGGGGGGGGGGGCAGTGAGCCAGGATTTGGCAGGTGAGGTAAACAGAGAAGGGGGGGGGGGCAACATCTTTGGATTAGACAGGTTGGTTTTTTTTTCCTCTCATCAAGAGCCTCCCCGAGTGGAAAAAGCAACAACATGGGCCGGAGTGATGACTGTGTAATTGCCCGATAATCGGTGCCGACACGGCGTGCAGATGCAGTAAAAACACAGATTAGCTACAAAGAATGTTGTGGGTGTCAAATTCATTGTTACAATTTATGGCTTCATGGATTTATGATTCTCTACTGAAAAATTAAAAGTGAGCTGAACGAGAGAGGCCAAACGCTCAGCCGTACGTTCACCTGTCAGCTCTTTCCGGTGAACGGGCTTCAATGCCAGTTGCTCTTCTGGTCAGTGTTTTAGCTCCCCACAAGGGTTACACTGATGGTGTGAAATCTGGGCGACAACAGCGTTGCCACGGAGCCCTACGGGAGGAAGGAATCATCTAAGACTTCAGAGAGAGGAAGTGAGAAGAAGAGGAGACATTTGGAGTGTGAGCTGGGAGGGGTGGAGTGGGGGTCTTGAAAGGAGAGGCGGACACTGTGTGTAAATGGGCAGACGGCTTTAAAAGTCAAGAGTCCCTCTTCAACACGACTGAAGCGATTAAGACTCAAATGCTAAAAGTACAAGGTGTGGAAAAAATGAAGTGGCTGGAAAAACAAATGCAGTGATCTTAATGTCCAATTACAGACAGGTTAAATTTAATGACTGTGGAAATTTTTTCAAAAGCCTTTCATGTACAGCAGCAGAGGCTCAGCTGGCTCCTAAGTGATCAAATCAGAGATGCTGCATTTGCCCGTATTATCTGCATCTGTTGGTATGGTAACAATGTTGGCCTCCGCACAAATGCTGGTGATGGGGGGCTGTGCCCCCAAAACCAACAAGTGAAGAAACAGTGACACTTCTAATTAAAGTCTTTATTTTGGACTGAGAAAGAGTCCAGCAGAGAAAACGCGATGACACAAACCGACTCCAATCACCAAGCATTGTGCCAAAGTTATTGAGGGCTTCTCAGTGCAGTGAAGTTTAACTATTGGAGGTCTTGCTAAACACTATCATGTCTTTGAACAAGACCATGAAACAGGAAATGCCACCAACAGTGTACACAACAGACATTGATATGCAAGTTTATGACCAAGAACGAATTCAAGTGAAGTCACGAGACCCCAGACTGAGTCGTCGTTCTCCTGCCTCAGCTTCTGGTGCCGTCAACATCTCCTGCTGTTGTCTCTCGCATGTGTCCTCCAGTTCTATTGGACATCCACACCGTTTGATGCATTTGTAATGGAGATTCTTTAGTTGAAGCAGGGAGGACCTCTGATACTTGTGTGAACGTGACCTAAAATGAATTTGTTTGCTTCAGTGGCTTTGCTGCATCATGCAACACCAAGAGGAACATACCATTTGGACTGAAGTGTGAGAGTTCTTAGTGTCCTGCAATTTACACGACGTCTTCAGGAAAGTTTCTTTATGATTGCACATAAAGAAACCATTTTGGAGGTTTCTGTTAGATAATTTAGTGTTGTTGAGTTGACAGAAAAAAAAATCATTTGACACAAATTAGATTCAGAGAATGTTGTAAACAACCTAAAACTTGTCTGGGGGAAAAACCTGCAAACAGCAGCTGTCACGTCAGTCGGCAAAATGCCATCAGGTGAGTGGAAACGAGCAGGCTGTTTTCGTCAACCTCTGATTCTGTCATGGGAAAAAAAAGTCGGCGTATCTACGATTGTCTTCCACTTCGTATTAATTAGGTTCACTTGTATTCCAGCAACATGACAGCTTGACTGGCTGCAGCACAATCATCTTGATGGCATTACAAAGCTGCTTCGTGTATATTAGTTGTTCAGGTGTGGGAAAACGAGGTGCATATTCAAAAAAGGTGTCAGACAGAATTCTACAAGGTCAATGTGCGAAAACAGAGGAGCAGAAAGTCAGTGGAAAATAACTTCCTCTTACAGGCACAGTGATGCGATTACACCAAAACTTAGTTGCATTCAGTCTCTGCTGTAAGATATGAGGTCGAATCAATGTGAAACACCAATAGGATCCATTCGCTGGGCAGCTTGTAGAGTGCTCACAATTGCCAGCCAGCCATTTATACAGAAAAGTACAGAGATAGCATGATAACTAGGGTGTGAATAGGGGAAAATCCTAAATGTAAAAACCTACAAAAGGGAATGAGTGACTAACTTATACCATCCACACTTTATCAACAAACTCACTTGCATGCCAATCAAGGCTGAATGCCTGTGTTAGCATTAAAGCTGTGTTCTACCATTATAGAGAAACAAACCTTTTGTTTTGCACCGTCACAGTCCGTGTAAATTGGATTTGCCGCCAACAATCAACATTTCACACCTTTCCTTTTATCAGACAACTGCAGGTGTTTGTGGAAATACCCAAAATTCAACACTGAACCGCTGAGGCCGAGTTTAACCCGCAAGGTCATCCAGGCTTTCACTGCCGAATCTCAAACTGCCATCAGATAATCGCTTCTGTCTGGCCCGACAGCAGGGAGCGAAGGAGGAACGAAAGGGGGGAGTTTCTCTAAAGATGAAGAATGGCCTGACAGAACATTCTCACTTCCAGCAATCTGTTGGCAGATCAAAGCCTGATGGGCTCGCCGACTCTGGGAAGCGGCTGAGCAGGGAGGAGGGGCTTTAGACCCGATCACACATCTGAGATGGAAAAATTAAAGATTAACTTTCACAAATTATATATTTATCGCCGCGTGACTTTAACAGAGACCAAACGACACTATCAAATGAAGCCGCATGAGTGGTTCACATTGCAAACATAGGGATGAGATCTTTCTAGTCATTTAATCTCTATCGCAGTTCGATCTTTAGTCAAAAAAGGAGAAGGGGAGTTTATGGAGTGCAGCACATTGACTTTTTGACACATTCGAAACCTTGTCACTGAAACTGGCTCAGAGCAAAAAACAACCTTCAACAGGTTGCCATTTAATTTGTGTTTTAAAAAAAGGGCATCACAAGATTCAGCCAGCATACATAAACTGACCCACCAGCTTATGTATCAAAATAAGTGTACATTTTTACTGTTACATTTAGACTAAACAAGGAGAGAAAGATGAGAATCAACCGAGTTTCTGGGTTTTGTTGACATTTTCAAAAATATTTCAACGCATAAAACAGAGAAAGGCACACAGCGTGCATCCAAAGAATGAATAAATGCATTCCAAAGAACTTAAACATTCCAAACCCCTCCGATACAGTTGGTTGCAGCTGCAGAGCTTCGTTTATAAAAAAGGTCTCAAGAGTAGCAGCTATGCCTGCCTCTGCAGTGATCCTTCACCTGCTAGTTTTAATACCCTGGACCAGAAAGGCCAAGGATCCATGGACTATCCGCTGCAAACGCATCATCTACTTTCCCAAAAATGTCCGACGTGAATAAAGGCAAAGCATATTCAGGTGTTAGTCTGAGTGTGTTGTTTACATGTGGAAACTGGGTTTCATTAAGGAGTTGCCAACAGTTGAGAACATTCGCAGTTTTGTTTTGTGTTTAGAGTTCACCCAATCCTCATGTGAGAACAGTGCAACAGTCTAGTTTTATACAAAGCATTGTTTATTTTCCCCAAAACAAAGGCCTGGTTACAACACCTCTTCAAATAAAGATAAGTTTATACATAGACTCGTATATTTTTTAGGTCATTAAAATCGTAGCTTTGGCACCATCACTTGGTCAAAACTCAAACCGCACAATGTTTAAATTGTCAAACTATGACAAACTCAGTGTGGTCTGAAGCTAATAGGACTCACATAAGTAGGCTCCAACAACTATACATAAGCAATGGAACTGTCGACGAGCATGTCATATCCTCAACACCAGCATTAAAGCACAAAGCTGCACTTTTCCTGTACAAAGTCTTGTAATAGAACACAGTGGCAGCAGAGCACACAGTGGTACAGAATAAGGGTCAAGTCCCCCCAAGTGTGAACACATGCAGGCTGTTACTGCAGCGGCAGGAATTAGAGCCACAGTGCACAACATGCAAAGAGAATAATAAAACAGGGCCTCGGTGCTCTTTCCCTGTTTGGTAGTTATCAGGCCTGGTTAAACAGCTGTTCACACAGCAGTGCGTGTCTGGAGGCTTCTGAACGCAGGCTCAATTTGTCAGGCTCGGGCTTTCAGACGCTAACAGTGGGTGTTGCCGCCCGGGTGCCTGATCACAAAACACACCTGCTTCAACTAATATACAACAGCGTGTACCGCAGATCATAAACCGCACCGTTTGCATGCATGATACTTCGAACCCTGCACCACCTCAGCAGCTCCCACTTTACATGGTCTCCTGACCTCCCCATAAGAAATGACACTCCAGACCCTGCTGTCTTCTCTGCTCTTCATCTCAATTCAATAAATCCAGCAAGTCGCAGCGTACATCACAAAGGTTAACAGCCACCATCACAAGTATGTCAGCCGTGCGTACGGAGTCACATATGTACAGAACGCATCGACCTGAACAGTCGTTAACATGCTTCGTGAGCAGACCTACATACAGACTGCACACACCGTGGTGAAGCTGTATATGGAACGGAGGCGGGGGAGAAGGACTCCTGTGCTCACTGCAAGCATGTGGAACTGCACAGCCAAGAGTGTTGAAAAATACCATGTGAAAAATACAAAGGTGTATTTGTACAATCTGTGAAATAGAAAACATGCACCCCCGCCCCCAAAAAAGTGAGGCTTTTGCTTTGAGAAGCAACACGAAAACACCTGCAATGGATTAGATCTTTTGTTAGGGTGCCATGAAGGATCCACGTGTAAGAGGATGATGAGAAGTGAAAGCAAAAAAAAAAACAAAGCTACAACCAAAGCAAAAAATACAAGGAATAGGAGAATATGCTGCTGTGAACAAAAACAAAACACAGATCTGATCTGATAAAGACAAACAGGTTGCAGGATATACGCAAGCAGAGGCAGGGAGACTGACGAGACACAGGTGGAGACAAAGGTAAACGAGCAGGTGTGACACATGCAGGGCGGAGCCACAGCTCATCGGAGAGCAGATGGAAAAATGCAGACAAAGGAACCAGACTGAAAACACAAAAGGATCAGAGATGCTCGTTTCCAGTCTTCCCTGCTCTGATTTCTAGGTATTGTTTTCCGTCCCGTCAGATTCTGTTAAATCATTTCTGCAAGAAGGCTGAATGGAACTGCAAAGACGCTCCGGGTCAAACTCAGCGGGGTTCATCTGAAGGGCAGCGCCTCACTGGAGGCCGGCTGTGGGGAGGCTCGGCACAGACACAATCTGGCTGCTCTTCTACAGACGACTACAACTTTACCAACTCGAAACAACTTTTCAGATGGGCAACAAACATCCAAAACAGATATACTGGAGCTACGAACATGCAAGAAGAATGTGGACTGCAATCCAACAGGACTCAACTCGCAGTGCTTTCTGTGTGCACACTGGAAAAGCTGTGAAGCCTAATGTGGCTGTTTCTCACCCAATCACAAGCTCAGCTCTACACACGTTTGATGAATGGAGTGGAAGCCGTTTATGTTCTGGCTCATAAATCTCAAAACGGCCTGAAATCCAAGCCGTCAAGTTGATTTTCATTCCAAATTCAACAAGTTGTAATGAGCACTTATTCTTCTCTTTGAAAGAAAAATTTTGCTCCAGTTCGCTTTACGTTTAGTTATATCCTTAATTCCAACATTTTCCCAGAACCTAATGTAAAACCTGGGAGCAGGTACTTGTTTGGGGGAAACTGAAGTTTGAGTTTCTCGCCCGTCTTCGCAAGTCATTGCAAGCAGCCAGTGAAGTGGTGCACAGCTCCTAATATTGTCCTCCCAGATTCATAACAAATTCAAATGAAGTGAACACTGCAGGGAATTTCAACATGACACAAACTGCATTTTGAGGAAAATAGCAATCCAAGCAATTTCACAACAGAGTAATTATAAGAGGAACTCGACAAGGATTCAGATGCTTCTACGGCTCAAAGTGACCGTGAATCAACGGTGATTTATTTACCTCCAACCAAAGTTGGAGCCAATCCCAGATGAAGTCAAGTTCAGCGACGGCTGCTCACGGCAAAAACTTTTAGAGCAGAAGGACTCAGGAAAGCAATTTTACTCTTGTGTTTCTGCTGACACGTCCAAGAGCGTAAGCAAAATGCCACGAGCATGTCACCAAGATCACCACAATTTTCAATTAAGGGGGACTTCACATACAATTTTTGTCTGCTTCTATGCTAATGCAAACTGACCATGATTAACAGCGCGACAACACTCCAATGCTGTTTAATCTGTCACTAATCCTGCCTCCCCCTGTCATGCTGACAGCCGTGTCTTGACTGGTGATTGGTGAAGAGGAAAAAGGGGGTGGGTTCAGGCACCGGAGACCTACTTCAACAAAAACACCTTTGAGGTTGCACATATGGCGGAGGTTTAACCTTTATGTTATGTTCACCGACACCGCTGTGATGTTTCCCAGGTCCGCCGACCCACTGAGCAGCGCTGGAAGTGTTCAGTCTCTGCCCCGGCTGCGACGGTCGGCTCTCCTGGCTGCAGGTGATACTGTGGCTTCCGCGCGGCACTGACTCACCGTTCCATTAACCTCTGCTGACGTGGACAGCATTGTCATGCAAATCACCTCGACTAAAACGTTTGGGTGACTGGAGAGGAACGAACAAGGTAATAAACCTCGCTCAGGATTAGAAAATGCCCAGCAGGTCACGGCCTCTATTAAAGATCATAATAGCGCGGCAGTTCTTCTTCATGCTTCTGTCCTCTCGATGAATCTGACCAAACATCACATTCGGCTGTTGAATCCAAAGGAGTCAACTCTCCACTTTTGCAACATCGCCATCGCGTCGGGAAAGTCGGGGGGGGGGGGCCTGGATGGTTGCGTTAAAGTTGTTGTTCTCTGACGAGCCACCTTCACGGCGCTTGTGCGTCTTCGCTGCCCTGATCTATAATCTCTGCGTGTCACTCGCACGCCGGCAGGGTACGCTTGAAAGGAATGGGGGATGAAAAGAGGGATTGCCAGAGATAAACCCGCCAAATCCCAGGCAGAGTCGGGAGGAAAATGAAACAAACGCTGGAGAAAAGTCAAACACATGAACAGACAGACACGTTGTGAATTATAAGAGGTGTCAGTGTTCATACATTCTTCAGTGTCAGATACTAGTGGTTTTCTGTGTGTGAAAGTGTTGCCTGATCTAATGCCAGTGAACAGGAACAACATCACTGGGAGAGCTGGTGGACGCTGGACACGAATTCATCTTTCATCCGTCCACATGGGAGCGGAATTCCGACAAACCACAACACAACAACCAGCAAGGGAAACTATACAAAGTAAACCGGAGCAAATAAGCGTCCAGAAATAGAAATCCTAAAATTGGAGGCTTCAGCGATTCCCAGAGGATCTCTGTTGTTTTCCAAGTTTTCTTCAACATCAAAGCAGTAATAGCAGGTAGATGTGTGGGGAACATCAGCAACACGGCGCCTCAATATTAGCTCTCCTCAAGGGCTGTTCTATCTCGCCGAATGTTGCTATGAGCCGACTGAAGGTGAAACCACGAGTCCCGTTTAAACACGGAGGCCTTGATCCTCTAGGTGTTAAAGTCGAGTGCAAAACTTATATTGTCCACAAACACTTGTGGAAACTGAACTAACACAGTCTCCAAGATGATCGCTCACTTGCTGGAAGTCCTGGACGGTTTGGGATCTTAAAAATTGGGCTGCTGTCAGAGACTACAGAGAGACTGAAATGTGAACTCACTATTGCTGCTCCTGTTGTGGATCAGCAGGGAAAGTGTTGCATTTGTTCACAGCTCAACAGGAAGTTATTGGCAGCTGCCGTTTAGTCAAAGAACGCAGAGTTTGTCATCGTTTCATCCGTCGGCGACACCAACTCAAAGTAAACTAAGGATTTTTTGTTTGCATTGTGATTAAATGTCTGCTTTGCCATCAATTTAAATGTATGTCTTATTTACAGGTCTTTACAAGGACATTCAGTGATGTCTCAGCCAAGCATTTATTTCCCAGATGCCCGACGAATTTCTTGTTTTCACTACATGTGCTGGTCCCACTGACAGCTTTCAAACCATTACCAACATCTCACAGATTATCATCCTTTCAATTCATGCGAGGGTTCAGCCTCTCGTCCTCCCTCTGCATCACACAACATCCCTGTTCAACACAGAGCTTTTAGGAAGACGCTTTCAGACTGCTCACAGCTAATCATTTCGGGGAGGCCACGCAGATTAAAGATGTCCTATTTTCTACAACAAATGAAGCACACTGTGACACTCGACTCAAAAATGCACCGCCTGTTTTAGAAAGGAGGTCGTCTGCATGGCTATCAGACATATACAGTGATCACTGACAAAACCAGAGCAGCTTCCAGATCCTCTGCTGTGACTTTCTTTCCTGGTTGCCACCTTCCATTTAAGACGAGCCTTTAAACTGGTGAGTGGCTCAGTAAGGTTGCTTCATCATCAGAAAAACAGAGGTGAAGCCTCTCGACCCCCTACGGGATCAGCTGGGGCGAGCTGCTCTCTGGGCAGAGCAGGTGGACACAATGGTTGGCTCACAATTCAGTGGAGACCATCTAAACTTCCAAGAATTGGTCTCAAAACAGTCACTCTTCGTCACATTACATTCCTTTCACCTTTAGTCCACAGCCAGCTGCTGACTGACTCCCACCAAGACGAATTCATGGTTTTTCACTACATTAGTAAAAAGCCACCGCAGGATTCTTGCACTCTCCTGAGGAGTGGAGGAACACAGAGGAGGTGATTGGCTGTCACTGTGGCAGCCTCCCACAGCCCCCCATCATGAATTCTCTCTGATCCTTGCCCCATATCTAGGTGCACCACAGACGTAGTGGGAGTCTCCAGAGAGGGAAGAAATTGCTGCAGACTCCTGCGTGTGTCTTTGTTCGGGAGAGCCGGGCCTGGATTGCTTCGTTCGTCTGTAAATGAAGAGTATCTGAGAGATTAGCCAGAGTTTGAACTAACTATGAAAGACTCAAACTTTGAGAAAGGGCTGCTTTCTTCTTTGGGGATCTCGACAGGAGTCACCGACTTGTCCGTCTTCTCTCTGCGAGTCTAACTTCACACAGAAGCAATTAAATCATGACTCGGAGCAGAGCGCTCCGACAGAGGACCATCTATTAAATCCATCCATGAGTCAGCCCAGTCTGAGTGGGGATATTTTTTGAAACGTCACCTTGCTGTATCCAAACTGCATACAAACCCTCAGGGACCAGCAGCATGAGGATGCGCAGCTACTTCGGATGAAACGAACACCTGGACGATGATTCAGTCATGCGTGGAAATCAGATTGTTGCCAGAATTCGCCTTGAAATGTGCCACTTACAGATTCAACTTCATACTTTCAGGCGTGTCGATGTGCTTTTATACAGTTTCACAGTCATTACTCATCATTGAATGAAACACTTAAGTGGAGCATTAAGGGGCAAAGCGTAGGGAATGTGTTTAGGACACACCTAGAGGAGGAAGCACCGAAGAAAACAATGTGCTGCTTTTACTCAGACAGTCCGACAGCTTCATTACCGCTTATGCAGTCTAACTTGTGATCTCTTCAAACTTCCACCACCTTTCATTCCTATTTGTGGTAAAGTTTGCAAAATTGAGTGGTCTATAACCCTTTACACCATTTTTATTGGCAGTTTCTGCAACTACATCCAAGTTTTAGATGCTGGAGTGCTAAAGCTCGACAACAAAACCCTCTTCATCTCTGATGAGCAGTGAGAACTCCTGCTTCTCTCAGCACTGTGAAATGTCAAGTATGAAGGGGCTCTTATGAGTCGTCTGATGACAGTGTTTGAATCATCAGTCGTGAGCAGCTGGCGAGCATGCTGGGCTCTCTTCTGCAGCTGGCAATATAAATTAGTGCTAAAAAACTCCAACGTAGACATCAGACGGTCTTTATAACGCGACAATGACGCCACAAGTTCACTGTGAAAAAGGAGATTTTAGCCATACCTGACAATTTGACACTGAAGCTCTGTGCACAGACACAAACTAAAAATGCATTGCATTTTCAAAAACATACCAGGAAAATGTCCGTCCATAAAATGACGATAGTTTAAGAACACTGTAGTGCAGATTCCACACCTGTAGGAGGCGCATGCACGCAAACCTCAGTCGATGAGTAACCAGGGAGAAAGGAAGTAGAAAATAAAACAAGGCCCTTTAGTGGGAACACATTAAAAAAAAAAACCAACAACTCCAAAACACGATGACTTCCGAGTGAAACATGGAAAGTTTGACTTTCGATTGGTAACCGAGTTTAAACCAACAGAGAACCTGCTTCTATAAATCAGTTAAACCTCATTCCAAATTGGGACCCAATTTTCTTCTGAATCCCAAAGATGAGGCGACTCGACATGAAACAAACTGATCTGGAACATCAAATGTCTCATCTCGTTAAGGTGAGAGGTAATTGCAGCCTGATGCTGCATGTGGGGGGGGGGGGGGCTGGGAACGCTCTGTTCCGTTTTCATGGAGCCACAAATGGGATTCTGAGCAGATGTCATGATGCCCGCACAAAGACTAAGTAATGATGTGAACTCATTAGAGCATGACAGTGCAAAGCGTCCCACTCAGTGTACCGATTCATTTGGTGATTGTGCTCCCCCCCCGAGGTACCAAGGGTGCTACATCACCGTTAACATTGCAGACAGATTCAGTGGCCGGGAGCCCCCGCTGGTCCCAATGGCATTTAAAAACCGAGAAGTTATTTTTTCTCTCTGCACATGAAAGGAGGCATTTGTTCTATGTTTTATTCAGCGACGCTTCATCCGAGCTGTGAGGAGAAGCCCGGCAGCGAGCAGCTGGATTAGGAAATCCGCAACGACGCAGCGAGTCGCCGATAGGATCCGACTCACCTCGCGTGTAATCTTCCCAGATCGGAGGCAGATTATGACAAGGTGACGGAGCGTGGCTTTGTTTTGTTCCATGGTACTCCGGGGGGGTGGGGGGGGGGGGTGGAATTCATTCATTGGGGGGGAACCCACCCGCCTTTTGTTTGGGGCTGTATGTGAGCAGACTCCATACTCGCCAAGTTGATTCAATCAGAACACCATGCGACAAAACAAACTCTGGAAAAAGCAAACTAAACCAAATATCATCTTTGCTGGAGAAACCAATACTTTACATCAAACTAGTACAATATATAGGAGTGAGCGCTAAACTGTACACCAGGGGTCTTTAACGTTTTTAGGCCAAGGACCCCCAACCTGAGGGATATATACATAAAAACCTGCAATCAAAACTTTCGCAACCCCCCTGTAATATGTCAGCATTCCCTCTTGGGTTCATGGACCCCCTGTTGAAGACCTCTGCTGTGCACACTTTGAAATGCCCTTGTTTACCCAATAAATTGCTTATGAGGCTCGATTTTATCTGCATCCAGGTCCCAATCAAACAGAAACATAATGTGGACAAGCCAACGTGCACACAAGGTTTTTAAAAAATGATCAATGCTGATATCACACATTGCCAGTGGTGCTGAGTGTGCTGATCCTAAGGCTGATGCTGACCATAAGCAGAAGGATTTTGCAAAGAGTAACGACCAGGAAAGGCCCAAACGCAAACAAAGCCCCTGAAACCTTTTCTAACTCAACCTAATCGGGTCACTTTGTTCTCCACAGATCATAACAATTATGAGACAAAATCACAAATTCTAACCAACCCTCAGGTCTCCGTGTCCCTGCTCAGTGTCACGACATAACACTGGGAGTGTCTGCTTACATCCATGTAAACATCTCCACACATTCTGTCCTCCATAAGAACAGACTGCTGTGTTATACAACAGGCCTGTGGTTAAATCATGACACCATTTCCACACTCTCTGTACCAGTTTGCCACCTTTGACCTCTGGTAACGTCATCCTTCTTTAGGCCACCTGGAGCTTCCCAGGTCTTGTAGATCTTCGGTCTCTGTCTCATGGCACTGATGCACAATTGCAATCGGTCTGGACGGGAGAGGCGCAGAATAATTAGGCGAGACCTTTCCTGCGTGCAGCCCTGTGCCCAGGCTTCTCTTTGAGAGTGGAAGGTAATCACATACAAAACACAATCAATGCTTTTGTTATCTGACGTGGTGCAGTTTCAGACACCTGCTGCTGTTAATCAAAGCTAAATTCTCCTTGCACAAAGTCCCACTGGGATCAAAATGACTTGTTCTTTCTTCCCCTTTTTCAAAAGCATATTATTGGCGATTGTTTCCTTAAAAAAAAAAAGAAAGAAAAAAGACACCTGCAGAAATATGAGAAACGTTATTTTTTTTCTGTCCCTGAAATGAAATAATTTGTCTGCCGCTCGCTGTGCTGCAGCCCAGCAACTAATTAGCTCTCTCGCTTGCAAACAGACGTTGGTGGCGAGTATTTGTCAGAGCTCATTTCGCAAAGTGAGGCGCCAAAGGGAAGCAAGAGAGGAAGGGGAGTGCAGCACCGAGGTGGTTGCAATGTGCAACAGCTGGCTGGATTTCATAAAACAAGGCTTTGCATGGATCTATACACACGCCTTACACAACTATGCAGACAAATACACTGTATCCACACTAGACGCACGTAGTCATTTCCACAAACGGATAACAAAGATTACATATAAACACTAACCTGGCAGCCCAGATAGTTTACGTTTCTAACTCCATCTGGGTTCACTCCATTGAAAACTCATTGCAAATAAGCAGGTACTTTCAAAGGCTGCTTGGCAACTGATTGGCTGCACCACCTCTCTGTCAATCTTTCACACTACACAGCTTTTCCCAGTCAGAAAGCTTTATTGTTCCCACTGTTGCTGCCACCGGAGGGGCCAGTCGCATTACAATTGTAATGTTACAATCGTAGCATTACAATTTTCCAACTGTGGCATCAAAAGATTCACAGACACTGAAATGCAATCGAGTTTTGGTAAGACGGAGGCCATGACAGCATCTATGGTGTGTGCAGCAGCAACACGGCTGCGGAGTCACTTGCTTCTTTTGGCACATAACAAAACTCAATTGGAACATTAAATCACACCCCAGCAGGACTGACGGGACCAAGAAGACGGAGACTGGCCATCTCATTGTTTTGACCCCCTGTTTGGATGGACACGGACACACGCAGATGCACGCAGCTGCAGACGCACACAGACTCAAGCACTTTTCAGTCAAATCATCCCCACACCCACACACATAAAAACATTCACAACAGCTTGCTGATTCATCACACAAACTTACATACACATACTCATGACATTTAAACATAAAGACACGCTGCAACCCGACAACCAACAATCAGATCTGGCTCGCCACTCACACCGCCTGTGAGCCAGGTGGCTCCGGCACAAAGCTTCGGGTAAAGCCACGCTCGATCACACGCTTACCTTGATCCACGTCGTACTCCTCCATGGTGCTGACAAAGTGAGGTCTGGAGTAGAAGTTGTGCGGCCCCGGCTGCTGGAGGCCCCCCAGGCTGTAGAGGCTCCGCTCGTTCATGGCGCAACAGGAGAAGGCCCTCCGGCTGGGGATGCAGGGGTAGCGGGTCCAGCTCTTCGTCTCCAGGTCGAACGCCTCCAGCGCCGTCACCGGCATCTTTCCCTGACGGCCACCTGGAGCAGTGACAAGGGGGAGGAGAGTTCCAGCGCATTCGTGAGGATATCTGGAAGCAGTGTTTCCAGGAGGATCTCATAGTCGCTCCGCTCCTGCACACCTGATCCAGATTAATTAAAACCAGCAGTACCACAAGCCACTCATTACAGTCAGCTGTTTCAAAGCAGAGAGTGACAGACACTTAGCAGCACAATTCTTTGCCCACTTTTGGGGAGCGCGGGCATTACAAATTACAAAAAAAACCCTAAAGACTTTAGGAGCTGGAACTTTATTCATACTTTCCAAAGACAAAGTGTCACTTTCAAAAATTTCTTTTTTGCTGCTTTCTGAAGACACAAAGAGAACAAAGTTGCAAAATTACATTCAATTAACTTGCCGAGTCACTGCTTAATAACTCCTTTCCATTCACTGGAGTGTGTATCCGACGTTACGAAAGGGATGAAAAGTTAAGAAATCAAGTTGCTAGGTTACTGCTGCCTCTCTCCTCACAGCAGGAGGCAGAAGAGAAAAGCAAGACTGCAGCGAAAACAATCAATCAACGTCAAAAATAGAACGAAACACAGTGCTCCCATGTTGCACATCAAAGAGGAAGGAGAGAGATGAAGATGAGCTCAGCAAGAGTGTGCAGTCACCAGCAGTGAGTCAAAGGTCAGTTTGGCGCCATTGAGTAGTTTGCATTGCAAGTGCAGCGACTTTTCACCTTAAAGTGGCCCTATTTTGCACATTTTGGGTGTCTTTGTCTTCGAATGCAAGTCCACAATGACAGAAATTGATCAAG
>JASSRZ010034109.1:7500-18821 GCA_032164315.1 Malacoctenus gilli | reverse complement strand
CATCTCCTGTCAATCTAAAGGTGTAAGACATCCTCATGACATCCTCATGACAACCTTATGACAACCTGAGCTTCATCCTCATGACATCCTTATGACAACCTTATGACAACCTGAGCTTCATCCTCATGGCTAAACTTGTGACCATCTACCCTAGGCCCAGTAGAATAATTAACTCCACCTTTCAGTTAACCATTTGTGATAACAATTCCTTTGAACAATTGCTGGTTTGAAGAAGGCCGGGAAGGGACACCACACTTTCTCATTTAAAAGCCAAACACCCAGAACAGCATGCTGAGTACGAGAGAGATGGCTTCAGCAGCTAAAAGGAAAGCTAGCCACGGCATGCCAACCCCATCCGTGGCCGACTTCTTTGAAAAGACTAAAAAGTTAGCAAAATTCAATACACTTTATTGCTTTTAATGTTTTAATGCTTTTTGTTGTTGTTGTTGTTGGAATGCCTACAGCAGGCATCATTAGCCAGAGTTCTTTAGCATTTTATTTTAGGCTTGACATACAGACACAGTTGTTGATGTTTTAGTCTGTCTAAAATAATTTTAAGATATGTCAGATGTCATAGTTTCCTTTTTATTTTGAAGCTGAAGTACTGTTATTGACAAATCTGTTCTGGCCTGGATATGTTACCTGCTTTAAGAGTATGAGGTGAAAAGCACCCACTTATTAAAACTTAGCTGAGCCTTCTGTTTACATTATTAGCCTATCTACTGTGGCAAGGCAGACTTGTGCCAAAACACAATGATTCTTTGCTTGTGGGATTATTTACTAAAATGCACTTTATTTTATTCCTTTAAAGGCCTAACGTAAATGAACAGCTTTATGCTTTTTTTAAAAGCACAAGGCTGTTGGAATATTTTTTTTATACTGAACAACTGAAAAACTGAACAACTACATTTAATATTCAGTATTAGGCAAAGGTGGGATCAAGTCCTTGTTTAGCAAGTCAAGGTCGAGTCACAAGTCTTTATGCTCGAGTCCCGAGTCAAGTCTCAAGTCTTTGTGCTCAAGTCCAGAGTCAAGTCCCAAGTCTTTGCGTTCGCGTCCCTAGTCAAGTCCCAAGTCCCGACAGGCAAGTCCAAGTAAAGTCCAAGTCCTGATATTTTTTCCTTCAAGTCCTAAACAAGTTAAATGCGGAGATATCGAAAAGGAAATATTTGGCCAAGATTTCGATGCTTACCGTATTTTCCGCTCTATAAGGCGCACCGGATTATAAGGCGCACTTTCAATGAAAGGCGTATTTTAAAACTTTGTTCATATATAAGGCACACCGCATTACCATTACCACCGCGTTGGCGGCGGCTCCTCACCCGCGGCCCTGCTGCAGAGGAACTACCGCTCTCCGTTGTCGCTGCCGCTGCAGCGCTCACACTGGCGCTGCTCGGTCGCCACCGCCTCAGTCATATGTCCCAGCATGAACCGTGCGCTTGAAGTTGGCGGCTGCTTACTGTAGTTGCGAGACCTCTGTTGTGGCTCAATATTGGTCCATATACTGTATAAGGCACACTGGACTGTAAGGCGCACTGTAAGCTTTTGAGAAAATTTGAGGTTTTTAGGTGCGCCTTATAGTGCGGTAAATACGGTACTCTGCTGTACGTGTCAATGTGAGTCAGCCAGGTTGTCTGTTTGTCTTGCATCTGGCCCTATACATGAAATTATTACCATACTATACAGTACAACATAGTCAGTAGTTTAAATCCTGTCATTAGGTGTATTTTGATGTACAAATATGCAAACCCTTATAAAACTGTCACGTTATATAATGCTGTGAAAACAATCAGCACACATCTGCATCTGTAGACCTGGTGAAATGACCTAATACTTTAGGAGGGAGGGAAGTATCCTCCATTTTCACAAAAAAATAAATAAGCAACCACTTTCAAACAATCCAATGTTTATTCAAATATTTAAAAGAGGGAAAACTCTGCTATCAGTTCAAGCAGTCCAAATAGTTCCCATTGTATAGGAGCCCAGCAGTGCGTTGTCACCTTGGAATGGTAAAAATATAATAACAGCAACCACATGACTGAGGACTTTTTTCGAGTACAGCAAACACTCATTATAAATTCGTTCACCATTCACAGACATATTAGTGCAGATTTTTTCAATTTTTAAAAAAAATTTTTTTTAACAGCTTATGAACGCGCATCGTGTTCTGCGTCCTGATTGGCTGAGGGACTGTAGGCCAATGTCAATCAATCTCCACTGTCCCTCCTCTCTGTCCTATACAAAATGCGTTCGGCTTGGCAAACTTACGTGTTTGTAGAGTTTCTCCATGAAAAAACCCACAATGTGGATGAAACGTTTTTCACCGACAAAGGCATCTGCGGGCCCACTCGAAATACAGAGGTGGAGAATCTATGGTGGAGAAAGTTAAACTTCCGGATATGCTAAAGGAAGCTAGAAGCTACACACCTGCAGGGTGCTATTACATAACACAGGACTGTATGATAATTGTAAACAACCAAGATGACTACTTCGTGGATTTCACCTGTTGCTGGTTCTTCTTGGAACAAAACGCCACGTTAAACAAGGGTTCACTGTACTTGACTGCCCTGTTCTGGAAAGCTACAGACCCTCCGTAAATAGCTCCCATAACCGCTCCGTGACTAGTGGCCCCACCGCTCCGTGATGGCCTCCCACAGTGTACAGAAGTAGATGCGCTGAGACATGGGAGCTGCTTCAAGATTTGACAGGCAGCTCATGTGACTGTGAAACCTGAGATCCATCATCAGCGCTTCCCTCAATGGTCACACTCGCAGCTTGCGCTGTTTGAAAATGCTGCCGGTGGCTCTTCGGTCTCTGATGTGTGACGTCAAATGGCTCGTCAAATGACTTGTCGAGTCAGAGTCTCAAGTCACTGAGCTTCGAGTCCAAGCAAGTCTGTTTTTGATTTGTTCGAGTCGAGTCAAAAAGTCACAAAATTGGGACTCAAGTCCAAGGCTCGAGTCCCAAGTTCCCATCTCTGGTAAAAGGTGTTTGGCATTCGGCCAAGCATTTTAATGTTATTCGGCTTCGGGCACAATTTTTCCCTTATTCAATTCTTTGAAAAAGGATTTTGGTAGAGGGATTCAGAGTGATTGAAACATTTATAAAAATTTTGGCAAGACAGACATCTTAATTAAATTGATCGAGCCAATCATAGATATCGGCATTATTGTCCATTTTTCAAGTGAATCTCACAACTCTCTCATCGAGTCATAATTTCCAGCAAAGACTTTGTTAATTTGGGGAGGAATCCTAATTCCAAGATAGGTAAAGCCCTCCTTCGCAATGAAAAATAGTATGTTTATAGATGGAGTGATTCTCTCATCTTTGTTAAGAAAAAGTATAGAAGATTTTGTATTATTAATACAGTAATTGGAAAATTGGCCAATTCTGTTACTTAAATGTAATAACCTCTGGATACTGTTTGCTAAATTTGACAGAAAGAAGATCACATCATCTGCATATAACGGTATCCTATGTTCATGGTCTCCAGACATGGTGGTTCATGGTACCTGACAAGTTGGCCTCAGTTCTGATGTACATGGCTAAAGGCTCAATGGCCAAAATGAACAATTGTGGGGAAAGAGGACAGCCCTGATGGCTTGATCCCTCCAACATTATCAGGCTTGATAAGTTATTATTTGTCATGATGCGTGCTGTAGGGTTTGTATACAATTCTATCCACTTTAGAAATGTTCCTCCAAGTCCATATCTTGGACAGATTGAACAGATAAGGCCACTCGATTCTATCAAACACTTGTCTAGCGTCTAAAGATAGAGTGTGATGTCCCTGGTATTATTTTGAGGGTGAATTATATTAAGAACCCTTCTAATGTTATGGAATCCCTGATGGCTCTGTACAAATGCGTTCTGATCATTGTATACCAAAGAGGGAATGTATGGATCTAGCCTTTTAGCAAGAACTTTACACAATATTTTAGTGTCAGCTTCCAAAAGACTGATAGGCCTGTATGAGGAGCAGTTAGTTGGTATTTTCCCAGGTTTTAAAATTAGGCTTACTGTGGCCAGTTTTAAAGTTGATGGCGAGGTGCCATTTTGAAATGATTCATTGAACATATTCAAAAGTGGGCTCAATAAGGTTATGAAACGGAAGGTTTCATAAAACTCGACTAGCAGGCCATCAGACCCCGGAGCTGTGCCTGAATTAAGACTTTTAATGGCCTGCAACAGCTCTTTCATCACTATGTCCTTATTTAGGTTCTTTTTGGCCTTCTCTGTGAGCATGTTGAACTGAAGATGATTAAGAAAGGTATCTCTATAAGTGGAAGTGGGACAGTGTTCCGATTTCTGCATTGATTGATAAAATTCCTTAAATGCATTATAAATACCTTGAGGGTCCTTCAGCATTTCTCCTGATTGCGTAATTATGCCATTAAAAGCCCTTTCAGATTGTATTTTTTTAATTCTCCAAGCTAACAATTTACCTGCCTTTCTCTCTGATCATAAAATGCCTGGTTCAACCAGAGTAAACTTTTCGCTGCTTTATCAGATGTTAAATTTATTGTATTCTATTCTTACTGCTAGTTACCATTTTTATTTTTCAGGGTTGTCTTTGTTATTTATGTCTGTTTCCAAAGATTTTATTTGCTTCTCTAATTTGTTAATTTCTGTTTTTGTTTTTCGTGCTTGTGAAACTAATAATTTCCCCCTTAATATATGCCTTGAAGGCTTCCCATCTTGTGCGTGCATTAGTTTGATTCGTAGAAAGTTCTCCATATGTACAGACATGGAGATGGGGGAATGATCACTAATGACTATACAGTCATACCAGCAATTGTGAGTTCTCGACACCAGTTCTTGTGATACTAAAAAATAATCGATGCGAGATCTGGACTTATGTGCTCCTGAATAACATGAGCATTCTAATTTATCTGGGTTAAGTTTTCTCCAGATTTCTGCTAAGTTTAAGTCTGTGATGTATTGTAGAATGGTTTCTCTTGATTGTCATGCTTGATATCATGCTGAGAACGATGATCATATTGAGTGACGGGAAATTAAAAAAAGGAAAAAATAACACAAACTGAATGAGACACATAATAAAACTTAACCTTTGTGAACTTGTCCCCCCTCTCTTACGTAAAGGAATAGGCCACCTCTAGACGAAATTTCGTCTAAGGGTGGCCTGTTCCTTTAAACTGAACAGTGTGGGGGCAAATACCATTCCACACTAGTGGGGAGTGGTGTAACTGTCTCAAACAGCCCACGTGGTCCCACCAACTCCGCATACTAACCCGAACTTATGAACACCAAAAAGTGTGAAGCATAGTATTGTTAACACTTTTTGAATTAACTGCCTCAATGGTCTGCGTCAAATAAGATAAGTGTATAGGTTCATACACGGTGCAACGTGAAATGTCCACCAGATATGGTTGTAGCTGCTTTGCATATAATCAGGATAAATAATAAAACACGAAAGGTATATGAATGTGTCATCTAAAGAAAAAAAAAACAATTAAACTCGTGCACCTGTGGTAGGATTTCCAGAGGAAGTTCTCAGCTTCTTCTGGTGGGAAGAAGAAGATGATCTTCCTGTTGTGTAGGGCCCTCATCCTGCAGGGGTGCAGGGTGAATCCCCGAAAAGTTCCCGCCTCGATGAACTTCTTCCTCACTGCAGTGAGAACTGCAGAATATGCTCCGTGCCTTCATGGTTTCCGCAAAAAATTCTTGAGAAAAGAAGATCTTGTGACCATCATGAGTGAGTGACGTTGTTTGGATGCACTCAAGATAAGTTTGCGGTCTTGAAATAGTTGGAAATGAATGATTACAGCTGTACTCTGATCCAGTCTTGGTTTTGCCAGAGTGCAGTGTGCTCTCTCCAAAGTGAACGACTTGTTGCTGTCAAGCACTGGCAGAATATGCTGGATGAAATCAGTCGTGGGTTGGGTCTTTTCAGCGTTCTCGGGGATTCCTACCAGTCTTAAGTTTTTTCTCTGCCCACGATTTTCTAGGTCTTTTGTCTTAGACTCCAAGCAAGTGGTGCATTGAACTGCATGAGATAGCTCCTTTTTCACACTCTCCAGGCTATCTTCAGTGTACCCTATCTGGTCTTCGGCCTCCTTTAGCCATGTAGCATTAGCAGTCTTGTTGGAGGCCCGTTAAACTCTGTTGCACATTGTCAACAGAGCTGTTCATCTCGGCCATGCATTTCTCCACATTGTCGAATTTTGCCCCGAAGCCATCAAGCATACTCATCTTGGTGTTAATTGCACTGACAGTCGCACAGAGTTTCTGCAGACTCTAATCTTGGGACATGAACAAGATGTAGGTTTGTCCGTCCACTGTCCACAAGTAGCTGTGACCACTTTTTCCAGTTCACGTCAAATCTTGGAAACACACAAAACAAAAAAGAAAAGAAAATCACCTGAAGTCATGATGAAGCATGGACCATAAAGTATGATTTCAGGAGTTTAGTTGTTGCATCGACAGCACGTTGGCCCACTGACTGAACTCTGTTCTTCATTTAGAGAGACACTGCATTGACAATCAGGTGATCTTTTTCCCCCAGTAATCCAACTACTTCTACCTTTGGTCAATTTAGCCTCTATATGAATGTATTTTATTCCATCCCTGTCACTGGTCCAGTGAGGTGTTGCAGCCAGTTCAACTGATACAAAATTCTAAGCTTCAGTTCTTAATAAACAGAACCGTCCTGAGTGACGGACGACAGTTTGCAGCTTCACATTTTAGTTTAATGTGTTGTTTTTGTGTGTTTCAGCCAGGAACCATGATTGAATGGGGCAACCACTGGTAAGCACCATGCTCTGGATGGATTCACTTGGCTGCAGTGTTCCTGCTTGAAATGTCTGAGATGCTTCACTGCTTGTGTCATTGTCTTCCAACAGGGCAAGAGCCATAAAGTACAGACAGGAGAATGACGAGGCCATCGGCGGCTTCTTCTCCCAGATCGGTGACTTGTACGTCGTTCACCATTTGTGGGGTCAGTACAGATGAATTGTATTAAAGCTTGACAAAACATCAGCACCTCTCAGTCAGAAAACAGACTTATTTAGCATCGAGTGTCCATTCAGCAGTCCTAGAAGTCCATGGTTTGTCAGGCCTGATGAGCAACCACACAGAATATCTAAGATATTTCAGTTTTGTGTGTAGGTAACATTTATTTTACAAGTTGCACATTTCAAAACGCGCACGTGCGTGCGTGCGTGCGTGCGTGCGTGCCTACGTGTGTGTGTGTACTGGATCAATAGGAGCTCTGCAGACTACAAGCCCTTTTTAAAGGCTCTTCTTTGACAAGCTTCAGCTTCTCAGTACAGGTTTGCTAGATGGTCATTTCGATAGTTGAAATTATTTTTAGCTCAACAACGATGCTGCGTGTGTTATGCCAGCGGAAGTGAAGAAACTCAGAGTGACTTAGAAA
Organism: Malacoctenus gilli; assembly: GCA_032164315.1. Taxonomy (NCBI): domain Eukaryota; kingdom Metazoa; phylum Chordata; class Actinopteri; order Blenniiformes; family Labrisomidae; genus Malacoctenus; species Malacoctenus gilli. Next base: position 11,425 of record JASSRZ010034109.1, on the reverse strand, counting down.
GTTTATGTGTGAAAGTGCTGGGCTTTTCAACTCACCCTGAGATGCAATGTCACACCACATGCATTTTACCACTCTCCTGTCTTGCTTTCTTGTTTCTTCGTCCTTTTCTGTCCTTACTTTCAAAGATCAAATTAACATAATGTTTCAAGCCCTCAACTTTCTCATTCGCGAGAGAAACTGTAATTTTAATGTACTGCTAGCTTCATTTCTGACCCACACCTCCACACATCTCTCTCTCTCTGAGATGGTGGAGTGTGTGTGGAGCTGAGGGCGAATTCTTTTGCTGTCTGTTGAATTAAGCAATGAGATATCATTGCTTCATTTTTTTGTGTGTTTCAAATCTTTTTCAGAGTATGTGTGGAAGTGTTTATGTGTAGGTTTGTTGAGTTTTTTCGGGTTTTTTGTGTATGAGTGATTGGCTGCTGTAGGCTCAGTGTGTGTGCATGGCACTATGCCGGTAGCCGACGCTACGGCTGCCGAGCTGGAGTGGCTCTCTCTGGCGCTGCATCAAGCTGGTGCCGGCAAGTCAGTGCAGGAGGTCGGGCTCGCGGTAGGGAAAGTTGTCGGCTATGAGTCGATGAAGAGTGCGTCAAGGATGAACAGGGCCGTTATAAGTTTGCTGGTTGACACGGCAAGGTAAGCGAGGTGGTGGAGAAGGGTTTGGTGATCGAGGACACTTTCACTCCCGTTTTCGGGAGCATTCAAAGCATGTAGTATGCCATAGAGGCAAGTGTTCATGATCCTGAAAGTCCGCACCCAGCAGTTGAACTTTTTCCTAGCGTTTAAAATCGACGGCTTCAACGTACCGTATTTTCCGCACTATCAGGCGCACCTAAAAGCCTCCAATTTTCTCCAAAGTGGACAGTGCGCCTTATAATCCAGTGTGCCTTATATATGGACCAATTTTGAGCTACAAAAGGTCTCGCAATGACGGTAAGCAGCTGCCGACTTCAAGCATATGAGACTGTGCGGGGTGTGCCGTTTCTTTTCCATTTGTGTGTTTATATAAAGACCCCAAAATGGCTCCTATTAAGAGACACAGTTACGGCGCAGAGTTTAAGTCTCTATTGTAACATCTATTCTATGCACCTTATAGCGGTGTGCCTGTTATATGAACAAATATTTAAAATACGCCGTTCATTGAAAGTGCGCCTTATAATCCGGTGCGCCTTATAATCCAGTGCACCTTATAGTGCGGAAAAGTGTGGAGCGGAGGGGCACCTCGTCCGCTCCTGCCCGGAGAGGAGCAGAGCGGCAGCCTGCCGTCGCTGTGCCCTCTGCTGCCGCTGCTGCTGCTGCAGCTGCACCTGCTACCACCTCGGTCGCTGCTAGTGGTTTTCCACAGCTGGCCCGATCAAGACCCGCCAGTGGAGGGATAGCTCCGTGGACACCCCGGCCCAGGGCTGTTGCTGGAGGGCCCCCTTCGGAGGATGCTGAGACTGAGGCGCTTGTGGAGGGGGGGGGGGGGGGGCGCTGCCCCGCAACCGGTCCGCGAGGACTGGCGCCGCGGCGCAGCCCGATGCTACGTTCGGTGGAGAATCTCCACTGGTTGACTATTTGGATTTTGCCCAGACCGCTTTGCCAGTTTCACCCTCTACAGTGTCTGAACGGGCAACGGAGGAATCGGCAACCCCAAGTGCTCCCCGCCCCTCCTGCTCTGAGGAAAACATGAACTCACTGAAGAGTGGGGAGAAGGAGACTGCTGTTGTGGTGGTCAGTGCTGCTGCTGCCGCTGAAATACAACTTATTCATTTACTGATGAGGATATGTGTGTGGATGAAGAAATGAAAGTTGTCACAAAACGTGAAAATACGAAAAAGCAAAAGTGTCCAAGTGTGGAGGGAGGATGAACCAAGCCAAGAGGAGGGTGACTCCGTCTGCTCACAGGAATCCCTACTGAGATGCAGTGACACTGATATCCAGACTTTTTTAGAGAGGACCAAAGGGCAGAGGCTGGTTGCAGTGGAGGATCACTTCCCTGACCTCCACAGCTTCCTTCACTCAGCCAGACTTCTGACTCTATAATCATGTTTGGTACTGTCCAGTCAGGAGGTTTTTTGATTAAAGAAGCTGGTGTGCAAGGTTAAGGAGCAGCTTAATGATGACTCATGAAGGTTGTTCATTTGTGCTATTTTTTTTTGCCGTCTTTTATCTGTGTGTCATCCTTTTTAGCCATGTGTGATTTTATGTTAAGCACTTTAAATCTAAATGGGGCCAGGGTGGCCTTGAAACGGGCTGCCTTATTCTTACTCGTGAACATGAAAAGGAAGAACGTTATGTTTGTACAGGAGAAACACAGCACTGCGGACATTGAAGCGCAGGCTTTTAATGGAGAGGTCATTTTAAGCCATAAGTCCAGTGTGAGTGGGGGGGTGGGAATTTTATTTTCAAAAAAGTTCTTGCCTACTTCTTTTAATGTTGAGGAGATCACCTCAGGGGTTTTATTGAAGGTCACAGCAATTTTTGAACGAATCAAGATGGTGTTTTTAAACACTTACGCTCCCACAAACACCCTGGAGAGAATGCTGTTTTTAAACACGTTGTGTGACACTTTTAAAACCTGTAATGATAGTGATTTTATGTTTTTAGGAGGTGATTTTAACTGCACACTGTTCAGACACTGGCAGGCTAATACAGATTTTACATGCACACCAGCTGCTCGACGTATTGAGAATGTTCAATGGCAACAGTATACATGGGGTCACTCCAAAGATTGTGTTTTATCTTTGGCCAAGCTGGATCGGTTTTATTGTTTTGAACACCATGGCAGTATTTTTATACGGTGTGTGATTTAGCCTGTAGGTTTTAGTGACCACTTCTTGGTATCGTGCACTGTTTTTATCCAGAACATTCACTCCCGCAGTGCTTATTGCCAATTTAACACCGCACTTTTAAAGAATACGCATTTTAGATCTGTTTTTGAGTTTTTCTCGGTGACCCACAGGGAGAGCCAGCTGGACTTCGCAAATACACAACACTAGTGGGATTATGGCAAGGCACAGATTAAAGTGCTTTGTCAACAATTCACTTGTCTCGTTTCTTCTTCGGGTTGGAATTGAGAAATTGGCAGAAGAAGATCATTCATTCCCTACACACGGTTAGTGGCTCCAACATTTTGGAGTCAGCCGAGATTTGGAAGTATGCTGCCGGTTTCTACACAGACCTTTATAGGAGTGAGTGGTCACAGGATCCAGAGGTGCTTGGCTGCCTTCTCGCAGGCTTAAGTAAACCAGGATGACAACCTGGTGCTGGAGGCGGTGCTGACCCTGGAAGAGCTGCACAGGGCCCTGGCAACCCTGCAGAATGGCAGGGTGCCAGGTATAGATGGGCTGCCCATTGAATTCTAGAAAGAATTTTGGCCCATCATGGGGCCTGCTGGCCATGATGAGGGCCAGCCTGTGGGCAGGAAAGCTCCCACTGAGTTGCAGGAGGGCAGTCGCCACCCTCTTACCAAAGAAGGGAGAGCTGCAGCAGCTGAAAAACTGGAGACCGGTTTCGCTGCTGAGCACAGACTACAAGATCCAGGAAGTGATGGCATCCATGGTCCTCCCTGATCAGACCTACTGCTTACCTGGGGGGAAATTAATGACATAGTCACTTTAATTCAGGATATTCTGGCTGTTTCCAGTGAATTAGGCATAGATGCTGGTCTGATTTCCCTGGACCAAGAAAAGGCTTTTGACCGGGTTGAACATCAGTACTTAAGGCAGGCTCTAGTCGGGTTTGGTTTCAGCTCTGGTTTCATAGCCGAGATATGGGCACTCTATCGTGGAATAGAAAGTGTGCTGAAAATAAATGGAGGGTTGAGTGCCCCATTTGATATTGAGAAGGGGGTGAGGCAGGGTTGTCCTCTCTCTGGTATGCTGTACTCTGTTGCCATTGAACGTCTTCTTCATCGTCTGAGACAGACGCTTTTAGGTATTGT